>CAEGAD010049616.1:0-41952 GCA_903067055.1 Poeciliopsis paucimaculata | reverse complement strand
CATTAGTCCTTATCCTGAGGTAAAATGTTCACCAAAGTAAAATGTTTGTGGCGCATCTGCATCTTATTTTGAAGGGATATGTTACCATAGCGACCAGAGAGCGTCAGTGGTCCAGACCAGATGAGAGGAGAACAACTTGTGAGTTTCAGGTCTGGTTGATTTAAGCATCGATTTTCCAAACCTCTAAAAGTCTAACAGGTTCGGTCGGTTCATGGGTCCAGGAGCAACACAGCACCAGCAACACAGCACACACTTCAGGACGTTGTGAGATTGTTATACAGGGAAAATCAGGTCAAAAAAAAAAAAAGGCTTTAGCAGGAACACCAACATCTGACGGTCACCCTGAGCCGTTCAGAGCAAGAACAAACCCAAAACAAGCCAGTCCCCTAACAAAGGTCTCTGTTGCTGCGTTTCCATTACAAATGAGAGCAAATTTTGTCTGTATTCTGCTAATATAAAAATAAAACACAACTTTGCAATTGGGTTGTTTCCGTTAAATAAGAAATTGAATTAAAATCAAACCTGAATAAGTTTGTTCACGCTATAGGTCATTAAACTCAAGGGAGTGACGATGTAAACAGTTACATGAGACAATTAATCCATCATCTATCAGCCAATCAAAGGAGACGTCAGATTCAGGCGCTGCAACAACGAGCCCCGCCCCCTTAGTGGGTTTGACAGAAGAGCGATAGATTCAGCAAGTTTATGATCGGTGGGGAGCCAGCGGCTCACCGCCTGAAGATACAGACCGCCAAGCATAAACAGACCGCCAAGCAGATACAGACCGCCAAGCAGATACAGACCTCCAAGCAGATACAGACCGCCAAGCAGATACAGACCGCCAAGCATAAACAGACCGCCAAGCATAAACAGACCGCCAAGCATAAACAGACCGCAAAGCATATACAGACCGCAAAGCATAAACAGACCGCCAAGCAGATACAGACCGCCAAGCATAAACAGACCGCCAAGCAGATACAGACCGCCAAGCATAAACAGACCGCCAAGCAGATACAGACAGCCAAGCAGATACAGACCGCCAAGCAGATACAGACCGCCAAGCATAAACAGACCGCCAAGCAGATACAGACCGCCAAGCAGATACAGACCGCCAAGCATAAACAGACCACCAAGCAGATACAGACCGCCAAGCAGATACAGACAGCCAAGCATAAACAGACCGCCAAGCAGATACAGACCGCCAAGCATAAACAGACTGCCAAGCATATACAGACCGCCAAGCATAAACAGACCGCCAAGCAGATACAGACCGCCAAGCAGATACAGACCGCCACGCATAAACAGACCGGCAAGCAGATACAGACCGGCAAGCAGATACAGACCGCCAAGCATAAACAGACCGCCAAGCATAAACAGACCGCCAAGCAGATACAGACCGCCAAGCATAAACAGACCGCCAAGCATATACAGACCGCCAAGCATAAACAGACCGCCAAGCAGATACAGACCGCCAAGCATAAACAGACCGCCAAGCAGACCACATGAAAGAAGAGCATAAATCGCTATGTATGATTTTGAAATGATCCTCCACAGCATTTTATTTTGTAGTTTTTGTTCAGGATATTATTGCAAATGTTGTTTTATATATATTTTAATACTTCATTCTTTCTGTTAACCTACATGCGCAGCGCCTGGATTTCCTGGGAGGAAAGATCAACAATAATGATGTTGACCGTATTCTGGATATTGATCCGTGTGGCTCTGGGATCACATGACCTCCTCATGAAATATCCAGGTGTGCAGTTATCAGCTGATGTCAGTCCTCCTCCATCACAACCATTTTAATTCACTATAATAAGAATTAATATGTATGTGATATAATTGTATCTGCAGCAGGAATATTTCCGATTTTAACTTTTACATGTTGAAGTGATTATGATTTTCCTGTTGGTTTAATGCTATCTTTGTTTTTGATCAAACCTGTGCAGAGTGAATGTCTGACCGTGTTGGAGGGACTAAACTCATGTTGGACCACAGAACCAGAGATCAGTGACGGATCAGAACCTGGGTCCTCCATATGGACCAGAATCCAGGTTCTCCTGGTTACCTGTCGTGGTGGAGCGGGGGGCCAGTCAGCTCGTTCCCCACGCTGATGACCAGGTTGTGGTCCAGGTGAGCTGGTCCTCTGTGAGACGGAGACCTCTGCAGGAGGCAACGGAAGTAATCATTAATCACCCACAGAACCGGATACCAAGATCCATTTGGACCGTCTGACCTGTAATTGGTTTAATACAATAATAATTATAATAATCTCCTGATCAATCAAGACTTTAACTCACAGACTTTCCAAATGTCTTGCACTGAAAACAAACCCTCGAACGCACCATATGTGGTTTTTCTGTGAGCAATAACAGTCTGATCAGATCAAACTCATTGATCTGATCAGAGCCGATCAATAAGTTTGATCAGAAGCTGTTTTCCTCCAAGCTGCCTGCAGCTCGGAGTCTCCCGGTTCCGCCGCCCTGAAGGGTTCGGTTTAAATTAGCCCGTTTCTGAATGAAATCTGGTCTGCAGCCCCTTAGCTGGAGCTGAGCAGAACCTTTCAGAACCCAAACTCTGTCCTGCAGTTCCGGTTCTGGACCAATAGAAGGCCCGGTTCGGATAGGAGCAGTTAACAGGTTTTCACATCATTCGGTTCGGAATGACTGACCTCAGGAAGCGGAGCTCCGGCCCAAAAGTCCCCGCCGCGGTGGCCTCCTGGCCCGGGGGACGGGGCCCTCCGGTGGTCCCGGTACTCCGGGTAGTCCTGGTGGTACGGAGGTCTCGGTCGGGCCCTGTCGTCCCGATATCCCGGTGACGGGTAAGGCCTGGCAGGAGGCGGGTAGCCTCTGAACGGAGGCCGGCCGCGGAACATCTTCTCCCGCAGAGACGCGCTGAGGCCGCGCGGAGCTGCGGGTCGGTGCGGCGCTTCACAGGCAGCACGAAGCCACGACTGGTTCCGGTCCGCAACAAACACAGATTATTATTTTATCAACGCTGTGGTTCCGAGTTCGGCTCCGAACCATACACATTGAACCCTTCTTCTTTGTTTCTGCGGGGTATCTCGCTTCCTGATAGCCTCACTGTTGCCACCGCGTGGCGAAGTTGCGGTACTGCAGGCGGGCCGATCGCGCGCTATAACATGAACTTTGACCTATAAAGAAATCCTGAGCGCTCTCGATGCTCTGAGCCAGTCCAGAATTGGCTCTGACCTTGGAACCAGAGCTTCAGCAGATCTCCTGATTCCCAGAGAAAACATTCACTTAATGAGAAGATCCAGCAGAGATCCTGCAGATCCAGAGAGGATTTAATCCAGCTGCAGATTTACAGGAGAACCTCCAGAGGGCGCTCTGTCACTACGGCCTGGACTGGGACCCACAGAACCAGAATAGTAAACATTTAGAAACTGGTTCTGCTTCATATTTCAGACTGTTATTTAAAAAACACACACAAAGAAACCGACTGATTTTTAAAAATTCAGTTTTATTGATAAACTCAAAAAATCCCAGGTTTATACCTTTGATTATTGGCATAACACAAACAGAAACGGGGAAAATCAACTCAAACTATGAGAAAGATTTTAACTTGGCTGTAATGGAAATGGGACTAAAGCACTAAAGGTCTGGTTTAAAGGCTTTAATCCACCTGGCGGCGACGGCTCTGAACAAACCGTCCGCTTTGTTCTGGTCCAGGTAAACTCTGGGTTTACCTCCACCTGTGCAGTCTGCAGACACCTATAAACAAATGATGCTGATATTTTTCCTTTCATAACAGGAAACATCACCCAGATTATTATGTAGTTTGTGGATAACTTTCCTCCGGGTGTGTATGTGTAGCTGTGACCCAGATCTGCGCTCTGATCCGCATGGACAAACACAATCCCCCTAAAACCCAAGCAGATCTTTCAGCTTTTCGAGTCCAATCAGAGTTCTGTTGGACTGGGTTTTACTCACAGAGTCTCCGGGATGTGAAGGTCTGATGGGTCGTGCTGAGGTCCTGCTGCTCTGCCTTCATGCTTACTTCAGGGCTAAACACCGAGGTCTTCCATCAGTCTGCAGTTCTGGCTGCCGTCTGCCAGACATTTGCTCTGCAACTTCTATACTCGGCATATCTAGAGGTCCATGAAAACCCAAACAATACATTTAATCCGCTATGGTTTAGGACGTCTCCCTTCGCTGCCAATGTGGTTTTTGGGGGTCAAATGAATTCAGCAGACTGTGCAGCTGTAATGTAAGTCCCTTCTAATCATAAAGGAAGAGTTGATGAAATGAGAGGCAGTGAGTTACATTTACAGGGAAATATCTGGTAAAAAGACCCAGAGCTTCTTCTGATGAAGGAACCAGAAGATCATCAGATGTTCTCAATGCTCAGCCAACTGTAAACTATTAAACTGACACCAATTCAGAACAGTTTTTATTTACATTTTTCTAAAACTCATTTTATTGAGAAACTTGATTAACTTTGATTAAATGACTTTATTCAGTTTTGCAAGAAAACCAGAAAACTTCCTGCAGAGGAAACATCTGCTGAAAATCACATAAAATTAATAACAATGATGGGATATTTCAGCTGACAATGAAATGGTTCTACCGTCAAACTACAACATAACTGCCCTTATGGAGCATCAATGAGATTCATCTCAACTAGCTAGCTACTGGGGGACATAAGAACGGTGAAAGAAAGAATGACGCCTACATCCCTGGAGCATTCTGGGAGTTCACCTCCAGCTCCCACTTTTCCAGAAACTCCTGCAGGTTCAGGTTGAAAACATCAATGCCTTTAGGCGACAGGTGGATGCCGTCGCCCCGGTACAGCCCTGTGTTGGTGCCGCACCGGATGTTGTCGTGGTTCACCGAGACACCGCCCAGATCTGACACAATGCTGTGGATTCTGCGGTTCACAGTGGTGCGAACCAGATCCACTTCATAGCTGTCTGGCGAGTGACGCCACACCCGGCGAGGGAGGATGTCGGACCACACCAGGAGGCAGTGTGGGAAGATGCTCCGTACGGAGGCCATGTCCTTTTTGACGGAGGCCAGCAGGTTAGTGGGACTCTCGGTGCTCAGGTCGTTCCCTCCCAGGTGAACGATCAGGGCGTCCGGGTTGGGCCATGTGATCTTCAGCTGGTGGAGTTGGGGCAACAGCTGGGACCAGGTCATGCCCTGGATACCCTTCCACCAGATGGTCACCTTGTTGGGGTCCATGCCCAGCTGCATACCTACCTCTGGAGACTTGGCCCGCGATTCGGCCCAGTACACAAGCGAATGACCACAGATCCAAACGTTCTTGGGCTCGCTACTGATTGGTTTACCTAAAGATAAGAACAGGACAGTTCAGGAAGTCAGAGGGGATCATCTGACAGACATGATTGTAATGTGTCTCAGAGCACGCCGCAGACTGCTTTCACAAAGATCCACTGGTCTGTTAATCTGGACGGCTTCAATGAGGCACCAGAGACGATCCAAGGCCAGGCCAACAAACATGTTCAATGATGCAATCATGTTTGCATGAGATCAGAATGTATTATTGTTTAGGAATAATAATTAACCCAACATTCACAGAGCGACCAAATATCAACATTCAGACACCAGGTCAAGGATTAAAGCTTTGATAAAACTGATAGACTGGCTGAGATTATCCTGATCGGACTCTGTAGCTCTGCTGTTACAGGCTGTGTAGGACAAAGTTACCATACTGCTTTCTCCTACTACTCTCCTACAGCTCCTGCTGTGGATCTTCATGCTCTCTGGTTTGCATGGCATGTCCTGTAACACCTGTAGTGGCTTAGATAAAGCCACTACAGGAGCTGCTCCTGCCTTCAAACCTTTAACACAGAAACTTGTTGCCAAAGTCAGACTAAATTAGAATGTAACCAACTCTGGATGTCGTCCCTGTTGCTGCTGCCGTTCTGGTCGGTCAGGGTAGAAACTGGTTTTATTCCAAAGTCAGAAGATGTGACAGATGGTGGATCGCTGAGCTCTGAAGTTAACAGATCTTTGTGAAATCAACCTGAAGCGTTCCAGAAATGAGTTGGTGCAGATCACAGTAAAGTTCCTCCAACACCCTGCAGGTCTCAGCGGTTTCCAACAGTTAATGGCCGAATTACCTCCTCTGCTGCAGGGATGAGCAGTTCGCATCAGGGCCTCATGTCTAAACCGACGTACACACAAAACATCTGGCGGCATATTTTACACACGACTCGACATGTATGAAAATGAACGTAGCGTGAAAGTGTGCGTCAATATAAGCAGTTTTTCCCTGCTGAGAAAATGTGCAGCAGCCGCAGAAACTATCTGAACAATAATAAACTACAACGAGTCAAAACTCACTGAATCCTGACGACATTCAGTTATTTAGACCAGGAATCAAACCTGATTACTTGAATATTTTAGTGTTTAAATAATGAAACTGAACCGATTTATCCTCAGACAATAAACACAAATCAAAATTTATGCAACAGTCAAAATTATTTTATGCTAACAGACAGAACTGCAACTGCCCATCCCTGTGCCAGCATGGCATCAGCTTCTACCAAGTCCAGATAGCTGATCAATCAATTTGATCATTTTGATCTGAGGTAACTGATCGATCGATTGATCTGGTGTCTTGAGTTCAGGAAACTGAGAAAACCTGCAGGGTTCCCATCTGTCAAAACTCTTCAGTCTTTTCCCCTGATCTGTTTCTACAGGGTAAAACTCACTAGCTCATACAAAACATTTATATGTAACTAACATTTACTACATAACCAGATTTTATTTGAAATCCTCAACACTACAGCTTCTAATGTGAAAAAATGTTGAGTAATGAATGTGTTGAGATTAAAGAGGTTTCAATGTTTCACAGCTTCAAGTTCAGAGCAAAAGTATTACTTTAGCTTAAGAGATCAAAACAGTCACCTACCTTTACTGTCAAGAAAAAACGTCACTCAGCAAAGTTTGTCATTTTAATCAAGTTATGAAACCTTCAAAATAATCCCGCAAATACGCAAAAGCACTGCGAGACTTTACCTGCCGTCTCTAGTTTGGCTCCACATCCTTTAGGTAAAATTCAGACGTTGAAATGTGTCACGCAAAAAGTCAAGCAACCATGAAGAACATCCTGTTTTAATGTCTAAAGGTTCAGCACAACGAGTTGCTTTGCCAATAAACGTGTGTGCTCCTCCTCATCTGGCTCTGATGGTCTGCTCGTGGTCCAGTACTTCGTTTGTAGAACTGAAATGAACTTCTATTAGCTAACCAACCAAAATGTTAGGACGTGCCCGTGAACAGGCTGTAGCTCAGATCTGTACCTAAAGGTGTAATTGGTTTAATGTTTATCGTTCAGGAAATGCCCCAGGTTTTAACCGATTCAGCAAAGAGGATTTAATGTCATCAACCAGGTAGTTCTTCATGTCAATAAATGTGAAATCCAATCTGGTCTAACAGAGCAGCAGTGGAGGAGCCGGCATTCGGGTTCAGTTCGGGCCCAGCGACTTCAGAGGGCTGATCCGTGGTCAGAGAGCCAGGTGCTGGAGGACGGGCCGCAGAGGGCGGCCGACTAAACATCGGGACCGGAAACTTTCTGCTAAGGAGGACCGACTCCTGCCAAGGTTCCTTCCTCTCAGCTCGGCCCAAGGATCCATCCATGAAGTAGAAACAGGAACCGATCTCAACACGGTGAAGTTGAGTTTGTATAAATCTGGCCCCATGCCACCAAATCCCCAAAACACTAACATGTATTTTCCTTCCTCCAGTCTGTGGGTTAGCCTAACGCCTTCTGGACCAAACAGAGTCTCTATCAAAGTCTATCAGCCTGAAGAGAGAAGACAGGAAACCATTAGGTGGGTCTGTGTTTCAACGCTGCCTCTGTTCATCGCTGTTAGCAGATTTTCATTTCAGTTGCTAAACTCCATACTGGACCAGTCTAGTCTAAACTGGGAATGTGGATGCTCAACCTGAGGATGCAAACAATACAAATTCTCAGCACAACATGGAAAAGTTGCAGACTTATAAAGTCACAAAGTTAGGAAAACCTTTTTACTAAAGGTTAGTTTAACGAAGCCGCCCTGATTAACCCGAGGTGAAGGTGATATCAAACTTTAACGGCTGAACCGACGGGAACCGAGATCCTGACTTATTCTGGTAACTGTGGTCTGTTTGAAAAATACAGTTCAGATAAAACTTTCCATTTCAATAACAGTGAGTTATAGCTGTAGATTAGAAAATCCTGGTGAAAATCTATATGCTTTTATCTCAAACTACTCAACGTTACAGCTAACTGACACTTCTAGCATAGACTCTTACATCGATACGGTTCTGTTGGCTGCATATCTGCGGCACAAAGGCGGGTCAAATCTCTAAATATGAAACTAAACGTTTAGAAATGAGAAATAGGCTTTTAGCAGCTACACATTTTCCAGCTGATACAGAAACTGGATTAAATCTAGCGGACAGAACAAATTACCAGGACCACAACTCTAAATACAGTCTGGTGGGTTTTACTTACTGTTCATCAGCTTTATAAAGACTAGAGATGTTTTGGTGCAACGTCTTGCTGGATGGTAGACTCCTTCAGCTTAGGTTGAAGAAAACAAAACCGAAGTGAACTTACCCGGATGGGCTTTACTAGCACCTGTCTCAAAGACGCACCACGAACAAAACGCAACGTCCGGCGAAAACATGAAGAACAGGGACCGCTACCAGGGCTGGCAGGAACCCACAAGGCTTTTAGCAACATGGCTTTTATGTTAACAATGAACAGATCCGACCCAGAAATACATCAGGCTCTTTAATTTAAACAGACTTAAGCGATTCCTAAATGTGATTTAGCTTTAGCTTCTAATGTTTACCAGAAAGACAGTGAGGGCTAGAGATGAATTACTCTAACAAGTGATGCTAATATTCACATGTAGCTTTCTGCTCTTAGCCTTACTCTGCAATGTTGAGAAAGTAGCAGCAGGAGACCAACAACTAGCTCGCTCTAAGTGAGCATCCCTAGTTATCTGACTGAACCCTGCACTCATAAAGCCATGTGTACAAAAAGCCATCCTGCCCTCACCAAGTCCTGGAGCCTAAAACATCAACCGCATTTCGCTCCAAGATTCTCCCTCTGGTAGGCGTCACGCCCCAGCTGGTAGCACACAGAGTGCTGCAGAGAGCAACGAAACGCTGAGGACCCGAAGGATTAAAGCTGCGTGACGATGACGACGAGGTCTTTTTTCTGCAGAAGAGATCCTGGTCAAAGCCGAGGGTTTGTTTCTGATTCGGTGCGCATCAAACATTAAATTCAGGGAGATCATCAGAAGTGTCTACACTCAGTCACCGGTGGGGCACTGAAGATACGGCCCAGCTGCCGACCTCAGAGTTAGCCAGCTGGTGCTTTGGTAGCTGAAGCTAGCATGGAGGAACTGTTGCATGCTATGGACCGCAGCAGCTGCAGTGAAAACCAGACTATGGTCCCCAACTTTTACAAGGTCTTCCTTATTACTGGGTCATTAGCCAATACAACAATAAATCAGTTTGCCACTGCAGCCTGTTCTAGCTACACACATTTTGTCCCAACTTTACTGGATTAGCTTGGTTCTAATCTAGTCCTCATTGGTCACTCCTGTTTAGATCAGGAGGAGTCGACTCCTGGACTCAGCTAACGTTAGCATCTTCTTGATAACTCAACCTTAAATGTTTCAATGCAGACCCCGTTAAGAGCTCGCGCTCTCTCTCTCCTCCACAGTCAGATCAGGAGCCACAGGACCTGATACAGACTGTTGGCGTTATGGAATATTATGAAAGATGCTATTCGTTGGAGAACCTCAATGGTGGGCACTGCTAACTAGAAAGCTTGTTGCACTAACCGAAGAGCATTAATATTAGTTCCACTGTTGCTAAAGCGCTATACCAACACCATATTTAGCAGAGTCTAAACATCAGGTTTTAAACTGTTAACTGTAATGCTACATGCTAACAGAAGTCAACAACTAAATGTCAACACAGATGTCAAACTTTAACTGAAAGTTTACAAAACAGGCAAGTAAATTAGCATTTCAGAATCTGAAAATAAATGTTTTAAAGTGAGCAAAAACACTAAAGCACTAAAGGACAAATAAGTTCTGCTATTTGCAAATTAGCGGAGGTGTATCCACTACTGGAGAAACTCCAACTTGTCACACTGACTTGCACCAGAAGTAGCTGGGGTTTGTAACAACTGGCTGCACTTCTCAGTGGTGATGCAGATGTCATAATCACAGACC
The DNA here is from genome assembly GCA_903067055.1 of Poeciliopsis paucimaculata. NCBI lineage: Eukaryota > Metazoa > Chordata > Actinopteri > Cyprinodontiformes > Poeciliidae > Poeciliopsis > Poeciliopsis paucimaculata. Next base: position 31,727 of record CAEGAD010049616.1, on the reverse strand, counting down.
AGTAACAGATACTGGGGCTCAGCAGGGACTCCCGTACCAATCACTTAAAAGCCTTGATGGGAATGGAGTGGATAACCTGGGAGCAGGTCAGGGCATTGTTAGTCTATCTTCATCAAGGTCCTAACCTGAAAAAGAAGGCCACCGATGAAACGCCTTAATGACACCAATATGTTGCTCTATCCTCAGTATCAGCCTGTAGAAGCTGAAGGATGCACCTACAGTGACCTTGGAGCAAACTTCAGCTTTAAATAACATCTAGCTAAAAACAGTCTATCTGCACCTCACTGACCAGCTGTCTGAGGCTCAGCTTGACACCCAGAAACCCTTCCTGAATTAAGTTTCTATGGCCGACTTCTGAATACTGTCAGTTTTAAAGTTGGGGCAACTGGAACCAGATTTTACACCCAACACACTGGATCTCCAAATTTCTATTAAAGATTAATCCGAAGTCCAACTTCAGTGGGTCACCAGGTGCAGAGGAAGAAAAGACTTTCCTTTGTAGAGTTGAGCTTGCAGTCGGCTTCTTTGCTTGCTCGAAGAGACGACTCATTAGATCCGGCTAACGACTTGCTGCCCATCGTCTTAGCCACCAGTTTGTGGCTCCATGAGCTTGAACTGACGCTTTGCTCATGTTCCAGGCACTGAAGTCATGTGGCGCTGTACATGCATGCAACAATCTCTTGGTCTCTCATAAATGGAAAACAACCACATACCCTGAAATGTAAAAATCCTATTGCTGCGGTAGAATCCTGCTAACGGACATGTTTAGGTAATGTGGGCTTGGCACCACAAATCCATGCCTGAAATAATCTGGTTTCTTGACTTGGACCTTGCTAAAGTCATGTTTACATAAACTCACCCAGTGAAGGGTGTCTAAACTTGACCTCTTGTGAATGACCTGAGCATGTCTGAAGACAGACGTAGCAGTTACATCAGACCTTCTTGGAAGAACCTGGATGACTGAAGACTTCAGAAAACAGCGAAAAGCAGCAGTTTGGTTGAATAAAAAGACGGCAGCACCGAGTACATCATGTAGGAATTGTCTGAGGTGGACAGTAATCATAACTATTACATGATTCCTTGCTAGTTAAACACGTCTGTAAATCAACAAGATGTACCTGCCGGCACCGGCGGACCCTCTTTGCTCCTCTCTGCTTGTCTCCTGAGGGTAAGCCTCTCTTTGTACTCCTGTTCCCTCTTCTCCAGAAGCCTCTGATTATACAAATCCAGCTGTGACACAAGCACCACATCTTTAGCAATCTGCCAAGCCAAGAACAGCATCTTCCCAGAAACCTGGGTCACTTGTAAAGCTAGACACTGTTTCTTTAGTGTTTTACAGGCTAACCTGGGCTTGAGAACGTCAATAAGGACTCTGCTGATCTTACCTTCTCCTTCTGCTTGGCCTTGATGTCATCGTCCGTCTCCAGCGAGGGTGGCGAGCTGCTGAACGACACTGAGGGTAAGCTGAACTGCACAGATTTAACAGGTTTGGCAGGCGGCGCGGTGCTCAGAGACTTCACAGTCTCAATCAGGTTCAAGCAGCGCACCACTGTGGTAGACATGGGCGACTGGTCGCGGCTTGAAGGACTTGAGGTTACTGGTGTCACGGGGGGAGAGGGTGCGGGCTGTAAGGAGGCGGCCCCACTGGCGGCTGAAGCGGGACTGGCTTGGCCAATGAACGGAAGAACCGTATGTGTGGAGGCTGTCGTGAAAGGAGGAAGTCCGGCCAGGCGCTGGGGCGGAGGCCCAGGAGGCGGACCAGGAGGGTGCTGTGCCTGGCGTCGTGGAGGAGGTCCTGGTGGAGGGCCTGGGGGGCGCAGCAGCCTGGGGTGGGGCTGGGCAGGTGCAGGTGGGGCATCAGGGCTGTGGGATGTGCTGGTGATACCAAGAGGCCAGTTGAGTGGGGGGGTTGGGTGCTGGTAGTGGGCAGGAGGTGGCCCTGGGGGAGGCTTTGGAGAGGAAACCGGGGGTGGTGCGCTCCCTGCCATCTTGGTATGGCTCTGCAGATGTTGCGCCTTCTTTTGCTCTTCAAACTCATGTTGGTCAAAGAATTTCTCGTACTCCAAAATGGCCGGCTTCGGATTGCTGAGCGGTTCAGTGCTGGAAGATCTGGCAGGAGAGGGAGAATGGATATGATCCACAGAACCAGTCCTGCCGCTCCGCAACTCTTCCTTAGGAAACGTCTCTCTTTCCATCGATGACGACTTGAAGCTCAGGGTTTTCTCCTGAGCTTTACTGGCCAGTTTGGAAACCTCTCCAGAGCTCAGCTTGAGGCCAATTGACCGCAGCAGACTTTGTATCTTATCGTAGGGTTCTGGTTTCTGGCCATCACCTGTTTCCTCCACTGAGGGTTGTTCGGAGTCTGGCTGCTTGATCTCCACTTGGACCAGACTGCTGCTGGGGCGCTCTTGAGCAAGACCTACAAGTCGAGAGAAGCCTTTGCCATCCTGAAGGGCTCGCTCATGAGGCAGGAGGTCATCTGTAACATCCAATGGTTCCGAGGTCTTCTCAGCAACCGTCTTCTTGTTGAGCATGTCAAGGAATCGGTGCAGAGGGGGTTTCTGAGCTGGAGGGGACGGCGGGGGAGTTGTGAACTTTCGTTTGGGAGAAGGTGTTCTTGGAGGAGAGTCGATGGGAGACGGAGGTCTGAAAGCGGAGACTGAGTGAGTCAAGGGTTTAGCAGAGACATTAGCATCTTGGCTAGGCGGGGAATGTGGGGAAGAGCCACGGGGTTCTGGAGATCTGCTTCTTTTTACTGGTGGGTAAGGATCGTAGGGGCGTTCCCTGTACGCAGGGTCGTAGAAGTGACTGTCGTAATGCTCATTGTACACGTCATACCGATCAGTGTAGTGATGGCTAGAAGAAGGGGCTCCGCCATAGGGAGGGTCGCCATAGAGACGGCTGTCGTACGGCCGGTCTGCGTACGGCCGGTCTGCATATGGGTGAGGGTACGGGTCGCTATAGGGCTCGCCGTAGCGGCGGCCTGGGAACGGACCATACGAACGGTCATAGTAAGGCTCATCATAGGGAGGCCGGATGTAATCTGGTTCTTCTGGGCGCTTCTTGAGAATTGAGCGAGGCATGCTGATCCTGCCATGGTCGTAGTCGATGCAGGTCCTGCCTCCAGGCTCCAGCCCCCTGGGGTCAACCAGAGACTTCTTGTAGGCGATCATCTCGTTAAGCTCCTCCAGCTCTCGTTTCTTCCTCGCCAGCTCGGTATCTACCACCATGCCTCGCCGTGGCGGTGGGCTCGACCTTCTGCGGTGGCCGTGCTCGCGCTCTTTGCTGGACCTGCTCCTCTTCCTGGAGCTTTTCTCTCTGCTGCGGCTCCTGCTGCGGCTCCTGCTGCGGCTCCTGCTGCGGCTCCTGCTGCGGCTCCCGCTGCGGCTCCCGCTGCGGCTCCCGCTGCAGCTCCCGCTGCGCCTGCTTGACCTCTCTCTACTTCGTCTGTACCTGCTGCTGCGTTCTCGGTCGATGCTCGATGTGTCGATGTGTCTCTTTTTCGCCACGCGGCCAAACTGATCTCTGGACGGACTTTGACTTTTGCTCCTCTCTTTACTGCGGCTCCGACGGTACTTGTGGCGGGAGACGCTGGTGTCCTTCTTTATCGTTTTAAACACGGCCTTCTGTTTGTCTGGCTCGGGTTTCTGGTTTCTGAAACGTTAAGAGGTCAAACAGGGTTGGTGTCAACAAATTCCCAGCTACCAGTTCTGATCTTAACCTTTGCACCAACTGCTAATTTAATCACAGTATTTTATCCCGAATGTTTATTGTTCGATGGTAGGCAACGTTTGTATTGGAAAACACAGAATTTAAAAAAAAATCCTATTCCTCTTTCTGTCTTTAGGTATATTAATGAAAACAAAACAGTGTGGCCAAATCTTTAAAACTTGAAGTGCCTGAAGTTAAGGGGCATTTCTGTTACTTCCACATTTTTACCACTCACTCTCAAAAACAAGGGCTTGCTAGCTGTGCTAGCTGCTCTTACTCAAAATGACATTTGTGAACTCAGATTTCGTCTCTGATCCCTCTCGCAGATTAAACCGCATCACGAGAGGATCTGAAGAAAAGCGGACATTTACTCACTCGGTTCCGTCTGCGGGTTTTGCCAACTTGATGGTCATCTACAAAACCAGAAGAAGATTAGCGTTGAAGGTGAAAACCGATCTCTGCTTATCGCAAACGATGCAGAGGAGCTCACCTTCCCTTTGGTTGCTCCGACACCGCTCAGTTTGCGAACCGGGAGGAAAACTTTCTCCGTAAAGCGTTTGATCCTGATGGCCTGCTTCCCTCCGTCTGCTGTCGTATGCTTCATAATCACCAAGACACATTTCAGAAAAAACCCAGGATCCTTCACTGTGGACTGAAAGCTGGCCGAACGGAGCAGCAGGACTGACCGGGACGACGCTGAACTCCACCTTCTCGTTCAGCTCCAGCTTCTTCTTCTCCACCACCTCGGACATTTTGAAGAACAGCTGAGGGTTCTCTGAACACTTGATGAGTCCAGAGTCCTCGGAGAACTCGATCACAATGCCCTGAGGAGAGAAGCATCGCGTCAGACAGGCCTCCGTGAGGACAGGCGGTGCGCCTCCATGAGGACTGGGGGCTCACATGCATCCGCTGCTCTGTGGACTCCTCGAAGGAGTCGGGGAGGATCTCAATGAAGGTGGCGCGCTCCTCCTTGGTGAGGCGGTGCGTGGCCAGGCTGAAGCGGACCTGCGGGAGGAAACGAGCCGTAACTCCTCCGGCCGCCGCTCAGCGTCTCCACACGGCCGCTCCTCACCTTGTCTCCCACCAGCATGGTGGCCAGGGTCAGCAGGTCATTGGGCCCAAAGGTCAGTTGCTTCTGTCGGCCGTCCACGGTCATCACCAGCCGACCCACCTCGGGGGCCGGCGGGCTGGGGGCCCCGATCTGCTGCTCCTGCTCCTCCTGCTTCATCTCCTTCCTCCCAGTCAGGCCCGTCGCCTCCTGCTGCTCGACGTCCTCCGTTTCCTCCTGCTTGACCTGCTGACACAGAAACGGGACGTTCTGTCTCCAGAACTCCAACCAAAACCTTCGCAGCTGCTCCACCTTCCACACCTCAGTGCCTCCTTTCTCCTCCTCCTGCTTGGCCTCCTCCTGCTCCTCCTTGGGAGGGCTCCTGCAGATGGCTTTGAGCACGGTGCCCTGGAAGCGCTCCCTGCTGACCTCCAGCATGGAGTCGGCAACTCTGTACCTGAAGCCGAACGGAGTCCACTGCAGACAAGCAGCCCAGTTAGCGCAGCTACTGACCCCACAGCGCCACCTGCTGCTCCAGCTCACCTTGTAGCTCACCTTGTCTTTGGCAGCTGCCAGAGCAGCGGCCGCCTCCTCCTTCCTCTTCCTCTCCGCCTCCTCCTCCTGCCTGTGCTCCTCCTCCCTCCTCTGGCGCTCCTCCAGCTCGCGGGCTTTCTGCTCCTGCAAGATCTTGTCTTCGGCCGCCTTGCTCCTCCTCATCTTCCTTAGTCGGATCGCTCTGACCGCGGCTTTGTCCTGCAAGGACAGAACGACGGGTCAGCCTCTGCTGGTGGACGGAACCGGGTCGGTCCGGGCCGGTCTCCTCTCACCGTGGTCACTGTGAACTCCACGTCTTTCCCCACATCGTCAGAGTTGAACTCTGCATCGCTGAAGTTTTCACAGAGGTCAAAGGGCAAGTCACCATGCGTGGTGCAGCTGACGACCCCCTCCTGGTCTCCGAGCGAGGCGATGGTTCCCTGGAACAGGACGGATCCGCTTTAGGACCGGGCTCAGAACCTGGAGGGTGTGTTCACCTTACAATCTGTTTCGTTCCAGGATTGGTTCTGGTTCTAATGAACCCCCTATTTTATTCTGTGAAAGGTCAAAGTTCATATAGCTACTTGTTTAGCAGTGGAACCAGTTTAGTACCGGTTCCAGCGGGAAGGGTCCCGTCGGACTTCGGGCCGGTACCTGCTCGCGGACCTCCTTGGTGTAGCGGAAGGTGAAGGGGATTTTGGGCCGGATGTTGGCGGCCCGCCTCTTGTTGGTCAAGGTGTTGATCAGCAGGTTGATCAGGACGTGGTCGTTCTTCAGCAGAGTCACCGAACAGTCCCGGTGGTCAAAGGTCACGTTGGTCCTGAGCGGGCCGATGTTGGCGACGATCTGACCCGGATATCCGGGAACATCTTCCTGCAGGAGGGAAATGTGAAGAGAAAACCCAGAAATACAGGAAACTAATGGTACAACAGCAGGTGATATTGTGAACAAAGGATCAGGAAACGGTTCTTATCGCTCGTCATTTAGCCTCATTCTCTTTCTGTGCTTTCACTTCTGGTCATCTGGCAAAAATGTAGCTGTAGCATTAGCTCTTTTAGTTCTATTATCATTTTCTGAAACATCAGATGGATAGTCTTCTGCTAACCAGCTATCTACAGTTAACATCCTCACCCATCAACATCCCTCAACGCCTATTGCCTCGTTTCCTCCCCCAGGTCCAGCGGCGTGGGGGGTCAGTTGGGGTCTGGGGCTCATTGCCCACCCTCAAGAGTCAGCGGTTCCTCCCTGGACTGGAAGTTGTTTGTTGTTTTACCTTAAAGGGGCCGACTCCATTATTCCTATATTGGTTTGAGATGGTAGCGGCTTCTGAACTTCCAATATCAGCGCCTTATGTCACTTTTCTTTTCAGCAGTTAAAACTGTTTAATCTGTTGTTAACATGTTGTAACCTGTTTTTCCGGGCCACCTTTAAATGCAACATGAGCGCTAAGATGCAAGCTGGGTTTACATCTGAGCAGCAGCGATGGAGACCTGCTGCTGCTCAGATGTGTTAGAATTATGACGGCAAACTAGTAAAACGTAAAGAACTTAGTTTTTCCCCCAGTTCAGTAAAGCTATTGGATGCAGTTAATGTTAGCAAAAAGATGACTAGCTAATGTTAACTGAAAGATTGCCTTCTAACACCAATACAGCACCATAAGCTTGTTAAGTACAGGCTACTGATGTCTATGCTCAAAAGTGGGTTGTACTTGTTACATTCACTTGAGTAACTTTTTAGGAAAAAAGGTTCTTAGAGTAGTTTTACTGCACTGCTCCTTTTTCTTTTACTTGAGTCATATTAGTGTTGCTACGTGGATTCATTTAGCCCCCCAAAAAGCAGATGCCCCCCTGTTAAACTCGTCTGGAGCCGGCACTGACAAGTACTGGTACTGGTTGGTCAAAGTGGACCAAACAGCAGACCTATAGTGCAGCAATACTGTCTGGTGTCACCTCACCCAGAAGAATATCACTGCTAGCGTCAGGTTTGTTTTAACGCTACCGTTTAGGTTTAGCTGCCTGCCCAGTGAGAGTCCAACTGGCAGTTCTGAATACATCGGACTGCAACATCCAGTGGAAACGAGGCATTGCGGTTCACCTTATTCAAGAACCTAAATCCATAGGGGAACCAAGCATCCCAGCTGGGACGGACATAGCCTACCTTGGGCTCGATGATGGTCTGGCTGACGATGCCCTCGTAGAGCTCCGAGTCCAGCACCATGTGAGGCTCCAACTCCTCCCTGGACTTGGACGTTGTCCGGTTGGGGCCCACAGAGACCTTCTCCCCATTGGTTCTCTCCAGTTCCTCGGGGGCGGAGCTAGAGGCACCACAGAGCGTCAGGAGGAGGGGCTCTTTGACTCGTTTGATCCTGACGGCCCGCTTCCCCCCTCTCAGCTGACCCAGAGACACAGCAACGTCAAAACACGGTCCAACACAGATCAAACCGGCTCTCAATCTTGAGTACAGCACCAAGAGCTGCTGGGGAAGCAAAGAAGCGTACCGCCAGGACAGTGAACTCCACCTCCTCTTTGACGTCCTCCTCGGTGAAGTCCACATCACTCAAGTTCTCTCGGATCTCAAACTGAAGCTCCCCGTGTTCTTCTGACTGAATGACGCCTTCGTTTTCCTTCAGACTGACAATGACGCCCTGCAGGACAAACACCATCAAGCAAAAGCTCAGCAGCAGGTGGGGTTGCTGGGTGGCGTCTCACCTTCTCCCTGGTCTCTCTGGTGGAGCCGAAGGTGGCGGGGATCTTGGGTCTGATGTTGGTGGCTCGCCGTTTCTCTGTGACGATGTCTGTCAGAACGTTGATGAGCACCTGATCGTCCTTCAGCAGCGTCACCGTACTGTCCTTCCTCTCAAACGCCAGGTTGGTCCGCACCATGCCCAGGGTCACGTGCACCTGGCCGGGGTACTGCCGGTCGCCGGGCTGCAGAGACACCGGTCAGAGCTGAAGACGCAGAGACCTTCTGGCCTGCAGAGGGTCTGATGCATCTTCTAGACCCAAAGGCCTCGGCTCACCACCACAAACCTTGTTCTTTGGCCTGTGACTGGGTCTCTGACCAGACGGCCAGACAGAGATTTAAAGAGCAGCAGCAAAAGCAAAGGCAGTGGGTGAGCAGAGCCTAGTGTCCTGCAGGACGCACCGTATCTGCAGTCCAGACTGAGCTGTTAGCACACTGAGGGAGTTCACCACTGTTACCTTAGCAACGACATATATCCCGCTATCAGCTGAGTCTAAGTGTGATGTCATCAGAGTCAGCTGTTGCTAAGCAACACCATCCCCAGCCCTGGACCGCCAGGTTCCTGAAGACTGATGTATCTTCAGATTTGTAGTTTTACTGGCAGTACTGAGCTCAACATGGCCGCCAGAAAGGAACCAGAACCGACCCACTATAGCTGTCTGCAGCAATGCATGATGGGCTTCGGCTCCTTGGTCAGGACAGAACAATGACTGTTTGGGTGAAAGTAAACTGATCTGGACTTCCTGGACCAGAATCACCTTCTGCAGGAGAGCAAAGCAGAGCGAGGAAGAGCTGCGGCTCCTCCTCCTCCTCACTGACCTGCGGCTCCTCGATGGCCTGGCTGACCACGGCTTCGTAGATCTCCGGGTCCACGTTCTCCGTTCCCCCCGGAGCCACTTTCACATCTGTGGCCACGGCCCGGTTCTGTCCAGGGAAGCAGAGGCAGCTTCAGACGGCGGTTCTGACCGGACCATGGGGAGAACCGCCGCAGACTCACCTTCTCCTTGCAGGCCGTGAAGTGGACCCGGACGCCGGGCGTCAGGGCGTTGGGGTTCCCAAAGAAGACATCGAAGCTGAACTGGAACTTCTCCAGGTCTTCCCTCTCAATGGAGCCGAACGTTGGCTGTGGACAGGAACAGCGTTACTGACGGGTTCCTGCTGGGCCCGTCGGACCTCAGAGAGGCTGGCAGTGCAGAATCCTCACCCCGACGAAGGAGATGATCCCTGTGGATCTGCCAGGTGGAGGCCTGAACACAGAGACGCTCAGATTAAACACCTGGCTCCGACATCTGGAGGACGGCCACACCAGAACCCACTCACCTCTCGAAGGTCCGCTTTCCTAGCAGCCCCAGCGCCTTGGCTGTGTACCTGGGCTCAGGCTTCGGGGCGGCAGGAGGTGTGGGGGCGGCAGCCAGGGCGGGGTTGGGGGGCGCGGCCTTGGTGACGGCGGGAGCTTCAGAATCGTTTTTAGTCTCGGCTGAAGTCGCGTCACCAGGTGGAGCAGAAATAAGAGCCTTGATCTGGAGGAGAGAAGAAAAGACTAAACAGGAAGCTGGTGGTCGACCAATCAGAGGCCAGAAAACCAACCAATCAGAGACTGGTTTAAACCTGTTCTGGGGTCAGAGATGAATGGACCAATCAGTGAGCTGCTCTGAGCTCCAGGTTGGAACCAGACTTACCCACTCCGGTTGGTCAGGCGGCGGGTTGGGCATCGGCTCCTCCACCACTGACTGAACAGACAAAACAACTAAATCAGTTCTCACGGATCTGGAACCAGTAAGACCAGTTCCCCTCTGAACCTCACCTCCACGGTCCAAACCGGGGCCGGGAACGGGGGCGGGAATCCAAATGGAGGCATGCAGCCCGGAGGAGGGACTGGGGGGACGGCCGCAGGGTCTGCAGGGGGGATCCCAATAGGAACGGGCGGGGGTAGACCTGGCGGGGGTAGACCAGGTGGAAGGACCGGTGGGACCGGAGGGACAGGTGACACGGCCCCCGGGCCCCACGGGTCAGGACGCTCCGGACCCCAGCCTCTCCAATGCGGGGGTCGCTGCCAGTCTGGGGGAGGCACCCAGTCATCAGGATAGGGGCCCCAAGCTGGAGGAGGGGGGCCTCTGGGGTCCCAGTCGGGGGGAGGGGCGCCTCTGGGGCCCCAAGCTGGAGGAGGGGGGCCTCTGGGGTCCCAGTCAGGAGGTGGGGGAAGTCTCAGATCCCAGTCAGGAGGTGGGGGGCCTCTTGGGCCCCAGTCATAAGGGCGACCCCATTCCGGAGGAGGGGGCCCCCTGGGGTCCCAGTCTGGAGGCGGCGGTGGCCCCCATCCACCGGGAGGCGGAGGGCCCCACCCTCCTGGTGGAGGAGGGCCCCAGCCCGGCCCCATCTCGAAAGGAGGTACGTCTTCCCCCGGAGGTCCGAGTGGAGTCCTGTCCCTCGTAGGTCCGTGTCCGCGGCCCATATCGGCAGGGAGACACCGAGGAGGTTAGCAGCTCCGTTAGCCGCAGGCTAACTAACAACCGTCCGACTCTAAACAGCAAATGCAGCCGCTAAACCCGCCGCTCTACCGGGAACAGCAGCTTAGCACCTTATCTAGCCTCCCCGTCCGAAAAAACGCCGCTTCTACCAACGAATATGTCAAAAATGTAAGTTTATTTACCAGTTTATTTCACTACTACTCCGGAACGACTCTTCTTCTTCTTATGAATAATCGGTGGAAACAGCGATGCTGCCCCCAACAGGTCGACCCAGGAAGCGCAGTTCCGGTATCTGCTTTAACTTCTGCTTAAATTAGAAACTGTCCCCAATCAGCGTTTAGCTCGGTCCAGTTTGCCCTGGTAATGGATCACACTGGTTTCAGAGTGGATCCAGACTGCCAGATGATCCAGATGTAACCTGCATCAGCCACGTTTACTCACTGAACTGATGCTACTGGTTTCAGTAAAGTTTACATGGGTCAAAATTATCTCAGGTTGATTTAACTGGTTCCACTCGCAGTTTTGGTCAGATTCAGTGAAAATGTTGATGAATAAATCTGTCTGGTTCCGTTTGGTTCTGTTTGAGCAGACCTGAGTTGGATGAAGTCGCCAGTCCTCCTGCTCCTGAATCTCCTGGCATCAGATTGTTTATTGGGGAACTTTACAAACTCCAATCTAAAGACACAAGATAAGAAACCCACAGAAGTCCTTCTGGCGATTACTAAGAAACGTATTAGAACAAAATGGAAATCAGACGCAGCCCTTCCAGTTCAACTACGGCTTTGTGAGATCAGTAGCTGCGAACCTAGAAAAGATAACCTGCATGCAGAATAGAAGTAACACTATTAAATATGGCAGCCATGTTTAATTGTGCAAACCTGCACATTGACTGACTGACCTTCCAACCGGTTCTGTGAGCGATACTGATCACTTTATCCCGCAGCTGAGCGGACCGGGCCATGCACAGCAGCAGAACCAGGACGGAGGTTCTGCCTCCGGTCCAGTTCTACTGCAGGGCGGCGTCACCAGGAAGAACCAGCTGACCCATCAGAACCAGGTGCAGCTCCATGAGGGAACAGAACCACTGGGTCAGGTAGACTCCATCTGTTTCTGATGAAGGCCGCTTTGTCCTGCAGAACATCTGGACCGCTGGAGGAGCCAGAGCCGGACCCGTGGAGGTCCGCAGTCTCCTGCTGAAATCTGACCCGAGCAGAGGCTCCTCCAATGACCAGAGCTGTGACATCACCACCATCTGGAACCTCAAGGTTCTGGTGGTTCTGTAGAACAGGAGCAGAGGCGGATGCGGCGCTGCAGAAAAGCTTTTATTTTGTTTGCTGGCTGAAGGAAACAGAACATCGTAGAACATTATGAATATATGATCTCTCAAAATTACAGCAAAATAAGGATCTGGAGTATCAGATACCCGACTCCAGAACTACGACCCAGAACTCTGACAGAACCGAGTCACTGCAGCGGCGCCGCTCGGTACCGCGGCCCTCAGGTGCATAGAAACCACCCCTCAGGTAAAACTCTGAGCGAGGCGGCAGGAGGCGGCGTGTTCCTCAGGTGGGGGCCGGTTCATCAGAACCAGACCAAGGCAGAACGTGAGGCGGGTCGGGTCGGTCCGGTCCAAGGAAAGAAGCAGCGGGACGTCGACGATTCCAGAGGAGGTCCAGTATGCCGGCCGGGTCTGAGCTTCAGGAGCAGAACAAACCCTAAACCCGGTTCCACCAGTTCACACAGACAAAACTGGTTCCACTCCAGTTTACACCAATCTAACTAATGGTTTCAACTTTTGATCAAACCAATCTCCAAGTGGTGGGTGGAAACTGGTCTGAAACCAGTTTACACCGGAATCAAACAGGATTAGATTGGACAACTGTAAACCGGTTTCAGTCTTCGTTCCACAACAATCTGGTCTCAAACCAGATTAAGTCAGCATGAAATGGGTTTTAAGATGGTTTCCCATAAACTATTTCCAGGTCTGTTCAGACTGGCTTTAGCTTAGCCTGCTTCCAGATCCCTTTGAACCCGTTTACACCGGGTTCAAACCGGTCTGAGATCAGATTGTTTTCAGACAGGTTTACACTGGCCTGTGATCAGAGTGAACCTGTCTCAGACCACTTCAAACTGGTTTAATCTGGTTTCAAACCAGCCTAGCTTTTTGCTTTGGTGGAATCAGACTGGTGCAAACCGGTTCCTCTGAAACTGAAATTGGGCTCAGAACCGGTTCTGAGCCGCGTCCCGTCCCGTACTTTGGCCTAAAGAGAACAGAATCAGAAAGTGAAAGCGAGTGCAGCGAGGGAGGTCCGGGGTCAGGGGTCAGGGGAGAACCGGATCGTTCCCGTCGGCCCAAATGTCCTCAAGGGGCGGGGCTTCTGACCCGGCTCAGTCGAAGGGGCTGAAGTCCCTCTCCAGGTTCTCGGACTCGTCGTCGTCGGAGAAGAAGTCGTCCTCGTCGATGTCGTCTTCGTCGTAGTCTTCGTGCCACTCGGGAACGTACTCTTCGTCGTACTCGTCATCGTCGTCCTCCGCCTCCTCGCCACCCTCCTCGCCATTGTACGTGTTGTTGTCCGAATCTCCGGAGTCCGACCCGCGGTTGGACTTGGACCTGAAGGAAACCACAGGTGAGACACACCTGGCCCTCACCTGCATCTGAACCAATCAGATGCAGGAAGCGTCTGATTGGTTGTCTAAACATGTGAAACTGATCTGGGATCAGGTGACCTACAAGCTGAGAGAGGGACAGGTGAGGACAGGTGCAGCACTGACCGTTTGTTGGTGTCCGTGTGGTTGGACTGGCTGGTCGCCTGCGTGGTCTCGGGCTCCTGGCCGTTCTTGGTCTGGTAGCCGACCCTGAAGTCCTGGACCAGAAACACATCACAGAGTCAGACTGGAAACTGGTTTAAACTGGACCACCAGTGAACTGGATCAAACTGGATTCGTTTTGAAGGTTTAGCGATCAGGGGTTCCAAGATGGCGCCCTGAGAGCAGCAGCCAATCCCTGAAGCTCCTGAAACCGTTTCTAACAGATCTGCGGGATTCCAACCCGACGCCCTCTGGGTGGCGCCGCGGACCGGCACCAGGGACTGAACCGGTTTAACACAGCTCATACTAATCCGTCTTCAGGAGGTTTTAATCTGGATTAACGCGTTTCCTGCGTTGGGTGGATCTGGACAGGCACCTGGGTGGAGTGCTGCAGGATGGCCAGCAGGCGCTCCTGGATGCGGCGGATCAGCTCCAGGCCCGTGTTCAGATGTTCTGGTTTGAGCAGCCGGACGCAGGAGGCCAGGTCAGTGCACTGCAGCAGCGTCTCCTCTGAACACAGAAACCAGTAAACCCAGTCAGACCAGTGAGGCCCTCAGCTGTGCCGGTGGCTGAGGCCGAGTCTCACCCAGCAGGATCTGCAGGGCGTTGGTGTGGAGGTCCAGCGCCTCCGTCTGCTGCTCCATCACATCCATCTTCTCCGTCTCCTGGTTGTAGTAGCTGTAGACGCAGGAGTAGGCCAGCACCTGCAGACACAGAGCAGGGCTTAGCTAGCGCGCCGCTCAGCGCTCCGCGGGCCGACAGGAACAGGAAGCTACCTTTCTGGCCTGCGCCAGGACTTTGCAGGCGTCGATGACGAAGGTCAGCGACTTCATCTGCAGAGCCTCGTTGATGGACGACACCTTGCTCTCCAGGCCGACGGCGAAGTCCTGCAGCACAAACAAAACTTCCAGAGGCACTGCTCCGTTTGGTTCCGACGCTGAACTCTGTCCTGGTCCAGATACTGGAATGGTTCTAGTTCTAGTTCAGGTTCTGGGTCTGGTTCCGGTCCATACCTTGGCCTGGTGGTGGAAGGTGCATCTCTCGTTGTAGTCCTGGAACTTCTTCTCCTGCCGAGCCGCTTTACTCACCTGTAGGAGGGAGGGACAGACAGTGAGCGCTCGCCGCTCTCTGATTGGACGAAGTGCGTGACGACGCGGCGGCGAGTCGACCAACCATGGCGGAGCAATTGTAGTAATCTTTATGTGTGGGTTTCCAGGGTTTCAGGCAGCGCCAGCAGAAGCCGTGGTTACATTTGGCACAGGTCATGCTGGGAACAGACAGAGACCTTCATCACCCTCATCACCTTCACCACCACCCTCGTCTTCATCTTCATCACGTACTGCAGGCAGCCCTCGTTCTTCTCGATCTGCGCCTGGCAGCTGGGGCAGCGCTTGGAGATCAGCTTGGCCAGATGTTTGCTCTGCGCCTCCATGTTCATCCCTTCGTAGAAACCGCCGTCGTCCATCCACTGGGACATGTGGCTGCAGCTGGCCGGGTAGTGGGCCTGGGGGCAGAGGTCAGGAGGTCAGGAGCCCAGCGGCACCAGGAGCCCGCAGCGAGGACCCGACCCGGAGCGGCTTCTGGACGGCGTGACCTCTGACCTCGGGAAAGTTGCAGCTGAAGCAGGAGGACCAGCAGCAGCGGGAGCAGGTGCCCATGCTGCCCACGGCCTCCTTGCAGAGGATCTGGTCGCAGCCCTGGGGGTTGGTGCACCACGTCAGGTTGGAGCAGCACTCCACGTAGCCTCTGAGCAAGGCGTTCTCGTACTGCGCAGAGGAGAGCGGGGTCAGAGTCCGGACGCCCCACCGGGGGGCGGGCAGCGGCGTTACCTTGGCGACGGTGTCCCTGTCAGTCAGGATGCCGAGGAAGAACTGGGAGGTGGGCTGAGCCTGGCAGTCTGTGATCGGACAGTTGCAGTTCATGACCAGGTTCTGTTCGATCCGCGCCGTCAGGTACTCCTGCCAGCACGACTGCAACACACACACAGGTTCACACACAGAACACGCACACACGTTTGCGCGGCTATCTTTGTGGGGACTTTCCATTGACTTCCATTCATTTCTACAGCCTAAACCTTACCCTCACCCTAACCATTACATACCTAACCCTTGTGGGGACCTGGCTTTAGTCCCTACAAGGAGCAGTGGGTCCCCACAACGTACTGTCAGGAAAATGGTCCCCACAAAGTATTAGAAACAAACGCTGTCGAGGCGGTTCTGACCCGGCAGCAGTAGTGCATGCAGCTCAGCGTGGGGACGGGCTCAGCGTCGGGGGTCCGGGGCCCCAGGCAGACGGGGCAGGTGGGGGAGGGGCTCGGCGGCTGCGGGTTCCTGCATGTGAGGCCGGCGGCCATGATGAGGGCGTCGGGGTCGTCGGTGTAGCGCTGCACCAGCTGGTCCACGTTCCACCTGCAGTGGATCAGTAGGTGTTCGGTCCGGTCCGAGTCCAGGCTGAGGGTCGCCGACACCTGCGGGGAACAGGGAGAGTGTCGGCGGCTTGATCGCCATGGAGACGCAGGACGAGAACCGCCGGGAGGCCCGGGTCGTCGGCGGTGACGAACTCTGACCTGCTGCACCGTCCGCTGCATCAGCTGACGGACTTCCTCCTGGGTCATCGTCCGGCCCATCGAGAACAGAACTGAGTCCAGAACCCCGTCCTCAAACCGCCGCGGCGCCGGAACCAAACTGGGAACATGAGGAGAGGATGAGACGTCCAAACGCCCAGCGAGGGACAGACGGAGGCTCCCCGACGTCTCATGTATCCCTAAAGCCTTTGGACAGCGGACCTGCGGGGTCGGGGGTCGCACCTGATGTCGGCCACACTGTCCTTCCTGGAGCCGGCGCGGCTGAAGGAGAACTGGGCGTGGCCCTTCTGGGGCGTGGCCGGGTCCTCGGGGACGAACTCCACGATGTGCGGGTTGTCGTCGTTGCGGCGGACGCAGCCCTTGTTGATGACGTGCATGATGCAGGACAGCACGTCGCCGGTGCTGCAGCCGAAGCGGCCGCCGCCCGGGGAGCGCGCCGCTTCCTGCTTCTGGCACGAGTCCATGACCTGCAGGAGGAGCCGACACGGTAAGACCTCCATCATCCTCCACCAGAGCTAACGAGATATTTATTTCACTTCTAAAAATTCTGTTAATGATGTAATGAGGAAAGATGCCGCTTCATGTGGAGCCTAAAAAAAAGAAGGCAGCGGGGCAACAGGGCAGGGGGGCAGCGGCTGACCTTGAACACCAGGTTGTCGATGTGCATCTCCTTCTCCTGCTTCATGATGTGGACGATCAGGCAGTAGATGAAGTTCCTCTTCCTTTCCAGCGTCCCCGCTGCGTCCTCGTCCACATTCAGGTACGTCTGCCGGGGCAGCAGCTGCAGCGACGCGGGCACGCCCTGCTGGTTCAGCTGCAGTACAGCTGAGGATGGGAGGAAGGTCAGAGAGGAAGAGGAGGAGGATCGAGGCTGCAGATCTTACCTGTGCTGGGCTCCTCCTCAGAGCTGCAGGTTAAAGGTCCTCCGTCTGCGATGAGCGGCTGCAGAGCGTGCAGCAGCACGGCAGCGGACAGGCCGCTCTCCTGCAGCAGCTGCTGCACTCTGACCTCCTGCAGATACACGGCGGGTCAGAACCGGCCAGAACCCCGGCTGCATCGAGACGCAGCTGGATCCTCACCTCCTGATGGTTGAAGCGCAGCAGGATGAACATCTGCAGCGTGGAGACGTGCAGCGTCCAGCCACCCATCCGCAGCTCGCCGTGGCCCAGCCAGGTCCACTGCAGCCGCCGAGGCTTCGAGTGGCTCAGGCTGTACATGGACTGACCTGCAGGCACGAAGCAACGAGCCTCAACTAGAACCTGCTGAACCTCAGCGGTTATCCTGGTTTAATCCAGGATGAACAAAAAGCAGAGATGAGCCAGTTCTGGGCGAACTGGAACTCACTGTGGCTGTAGAACTGGGTGAAGTGGTTCAGGTAGGAACAGAGCTCAGCTGGAAAATGTTTGGCCGGTTCATCCAGGAAGCAGCCTGAGGACACGGCCCAGCACCGTGGAGACAGAACCAGAACCTGGACCTCCGCCTCCTCCTCGGACTCCGCCCAGTCTTCCATGACCTGCAGCAACAGCAGAAGGACAATGGAGGAAGGAGGCAGGGGGCCGGCGGCGCCCCCTGCAGACCCCTACCTGGTCCTGCTCCTGCAGGTGGCGGTCCAGCTGCTGCAGCCGGTACAGGTGGAACTCCTGCTGCAGCTCCGCTGACTCGCTCAGGTTCTTCAGCATCTGCTGAGGGAAGCGACTCGGGAAGCAGCTACCGATCTGGTCGATCACAGCGCTCTCCAGCCACACGTTGCCCTGGGCGAGCAGCCGGTCACCGAGGTAGTACCTGCACAGGTAGGAGGGGGCGGAGTCTCGTCGCTGATGCGGAAACGGGCCGGTTCTGTTGGGGCATTCCTACCTGTAGAAATGCTCGAAGGTGTTGGCCAGCTCCAGGCCCGACAGGAAGAGCATCGGCTCAAGGAACTGCTGCAGACGCTGAAGCGTCTCCACTCCACCAGAGGGCGTCTCGCTGGCCTGGATCATGTGGTCGATGTACTGAGCAAAACGCTCACTGACCTGCAGACACAGGAAATTAGGAAACCTGAGCTTCACTGACATGAAGCCTGGAAAAGCCTGGCTTAAAGCAACCTGGATTAAATCTGAGTTAGTCCTGGATTATCACTGTCTGATCTGACAAAATAACCGCCTGCTCCGACACAAGAGAACCGTCGTCTGGTTCACCAATGTCTGAAGGACCAGTGAAGACGAGTGACATGGGTCCAAACACAGACACGTCCACACTTTGGCTAAACAAGACTGGTGGTTGGAGAGAAGAGCGAAAGAAGTCATTCGTGACCCACTGGTCAGAGGAGACGGCTTGACAGGCTGGACCCGTCAGGATGGGGCCCTGGACGGCCCCATCAGAGCGACTCTTCAGCCTGAAGAGCGGAGCAAGTCATTTCTCCGCAGCAGCCTTCGGCTGGACCCCCTGATCGGACCCGGCCGGTTCTGGACTCACGTGCATGGCTCTGAGGATGGAGAGCTGCAGCAGTGCGGCAGAGAAGCCGTGTCTCAGAGCCAGGACGAAGGCCGTCTGCTGTCCGAACAGCTCCTCCATGGCGTTCTTCAGGCGCAGGTACAGAGTACGATAACGCTCCACAAAGTCCGGCAGGCTGCAGCTGGACTCCAGGAACTTCTTGACCTGATGCAGCGAGTGAATCACATGATGCAGAGTTCAAAGTTCATGACTGAACAGGACAGATGACAGGGTTTAC
Source organism: Poeciliopsis paucimaculata (assembly GCA_903067055.1). NCBI lineage: Eukaryota > Metazoa > Chordata > Actinopteri > Cyprinodontiformes > Poeciliidae > Poeciliopsis > Poeciliopsis paucimaculata. The sequence continues at coordinate 13,122 of CAEGAD010049616.1, read as the reverse complement.
AGTGGTGTGGCTTTACCTGCCGCTGCACCACTCCCTGCCAGCAGAGGGCGATGCCTGCAATGCTGCTGCTGCTCTTCACCTTAGGCTTGGAGGAAGACGAGGAGGAGGAAGAGGAGGCAGCAGAGTCTTTGTTTTTACCCTCTTTACCATCTAGAAGACAAACGGGTTGTTGAATAGAGCGGGCTGACAAACAGAAAACTGCAGCCACAAACACAAACAATAAAAATTAAGCCAGGCTGCGGCTCCTTCCTCTGCTTCCCTCTCACCGGGAACCGGGTCAGAACCGGGACCACCATGGGAGGAGCTCAGTGGTTGAAACTCAAAGAAAAACATGGCCACATCTGAACGAAGCTGAGTGGTTTGGTGGGTTCAGGCGCGCCCTGCTGGATGCCTTTACAACTGCAGGATTTTAGTTTTGGTGAGCAGCGCCCTCTTGTGTCGAGTCGGCAGATTAACAACCCGCTCAGTGTCCTCCATCCAGCAGGGGGAGCCGTGCCAGGATCCTGGCCTCATGGGGACCAATGAAATGGGAGCAAAAGAAAAAACAAACGGCTTCAGAACCGAGCTCATACTCACTCTTCAGCTCTTTGCTCCGGTTCAGAACCTCTGCAAACAAAACAAACTCCTTTAGTGTCCAAACTGCCCTGGGGGTGAGGGAGTTCTCATTCTGCCCCGCCTGGGGTTCAGATGATGAACAAATCGGACCAGTAACTGGACCTGTCGGACCACTAATCCGAACCATTGGATCAATAACGCAACCCATCAGATAATTAAGGCACTCGGATCAGTACCAAGGGTTTCCCCCAGAGGACTTGTTGAGGCGGGCCACCGTGGGTTTGTATTGGGAGATGTTACTGGGTGATGATACGTTACTGGAAGACATCGACTGTCAAACGCTGTTCAAACGACACAGTCAGTTGTAAGAACAACAGATGAGAAATACAATTAAAATGAATATTGGTTATTTGCTCTTATGTTTCTCCACACGGCGTCAGGGCCTCATTAGGCCCCCATCAGGCCCCATTAGGCCCCCATTAGGTACTATGAGGCCCCCCAGGGCACCATCAGGCCCCCAGGGTCCCATCAGGCCCCATCAGGTCCCCAATCATGTCCCCCCAGGGCCCTGTCAGGCCCCCAGGGCCCCATCAGGCCCTGACTTCCTCTGAGTTGTTGGCGAAAGCTCAGTGTTAGCAGCTTAACGTCCAATTTCAGGTTCGGCCTGTGGGGATTTTATTGTTTGATGATTAAATCTTGGTTTTCATGGTAACCCTAACCCTACCCTCAATCAGCATCCTCAAACTGACGGGCTCCATGCCTGGAGTCCGGCAGCTTTTCTCCTCTGGAGCTGCTGGTTCAGAGCTGCAGGTGTGTTGATACAGGTAGAGGACAGACTGAACACGGCGGGCGGCTCATGGTTACAGCTTTATGGACGAACCGTGCAATAAGTTTCATATCATCCCGGTCTGAACAAACGGGAGGCGGAGAGCATCGTGGCGGTTCATGGCTGGTAGTTTCTCAATGTGATGAACGAAGGTGCCAAATCCTGTTCCTAACATGGACACAAAGTCTATAAATTTCTAAGCATTTATAGATTATAGATCTGTCAAGTCTCCTGTTTTGGCAGGAAAACTACATGTTTTCCCCCTTTCCTGCAATTGTATTTTATTTTTTTACCATTTTTCCGTAAATGTCCCGAATTGCTCTCCCCCGTCTTATGTTCATACCCCGGTCTACTGGTCGTGCCCCCCCCCAATATTTCGTTCATTCGCTACAATCTTCAGTTAAATTGTTTTGTTAACACAGCTACAATCTAATGCTGTGAGTTTGAGCTCTGTTCACTATACGTCTCAGTAAACTACAATTATAACCGACTACTTTTTAGGTTGGCCAGTTAAATGACTCCCTTCTGCCAGACTTCACTAAACCCATGTTGAAATGTTGTTAGTGGTGCTCATGTTCTAAGCAGTGAAAGGCCATTTAGTCAAATTCTGCTCTAGGCCTCATACAGCCTTGGACCGGCCCTTCATGATGAGCTAAATCCGCTGAACGTCTCTGCTGGATACTGAGGGACAAACGAGAAGATTTAAAGCCACTTCCATTGTGGCTCTTCCAGTTTTTTATAAGTGCCACAGAAACTGTTTAGGTTGGATGAGCTTTATGGGACGAGTTTATCTGGTGTCTCTGTGCAGCCGCCCGCTGACTGGCTGACTAAGCAGTTCATATGGGGAGTGATGCGCGAACCACTAATGCATCGGCCAACTGGGAGCACATACATGGACTTGATCAGAGCAGAAACAAAGCCAAGCCCTGGGCAGCAAGTTGAGATGTAAACACATAATTCTCTGCTCCTGTGAGGATTAAAGATAAATCATTCTCAACACTTGGTCAATGCGCACCTCTGAAAGAGCGACTACAGGTTATACCATAGAGCTGCACAAGCAGAGCTAACACGGTGGGTTTTAATCTCCTACCTTCTCAGAAGAAACATTCCTCACAGGGGCTTGATATAAATATCCACATAGGCCAACCTGTGTGCAGTTTGAGCGAAAGGAGGCGCGATCAATCTGCACCGAAGTAAACTTCAGACATCAGGCAACGATGCAAGGCAGCACCAGCAGTGTGACTGGTCTGCACTAAATGCATCAACTATAAACGTATCTTTTAGGGATAATTCTGCTCCGCCAGTACAATGCTCAGCACAAGAGACGCTTGCAGTCCGACTTAGAATTGTTTTTTTTTTTTTTAAATGTAAGCAATTTCTTTTTCTAAAAACAAGAACCATTTAGCTTGGCGGGGTGGGGGCAAGTAAAGTCTGGCTGTCCGCCAGGCTTATAATAACTGGGGGAAACCCTAAGTACCCCAGACCCTCAGATCAGTACCCAACCAATCAGATCATTAACCGGTTGGATCAATGACCCTTCAGATCACGAATCAGTAGCCCACCTGTTGGTTCATGAACCCATCCAATCAGTATCCCAACTGGTCAGATCATGAATCATTGAATCGGTACCCAACCTGTCAGATCAGTAATCCATCAAATCATTAATTTGATCTTCATCTTAACCTCAACTTATCAGGTCACGAACTGGTCCAGCTAGCTTTGCTGGTTTCACTCACTGGACTTCGCTGGAGGTTTGAGCTCCTCTCCGTCAGCTGAACTAGTGTCCACATGGACCAGCAGGTGAGTGAGGCGTCTCACTCTGGAGTTAAAGATGGCGGCTCGGCTCTTGCAGCGACGGGCCACCTCCGAGTTCTCCAGGTACTCGCTGAGAAGCCACGACAGCGGACTGGATGCTTTTGATTCTGGACAGAACATGAAGCATAGTTCAGGTTCAGAAAGCTCCCATAAGGAAATATTTACAGACCAGAACCTCCTAAAAGAAAGACCTATCAACAAATCAAAAGTTCAGAAACCACTCCTGTGGATATTTACACCTTCTGAAGGGTCGAGTGACACAGAACACAGTTGACAATCTGAAGAGAGTGAAGTGTCTCAAAACAAGTTATATCTTTAAGTCTCAATAATGCATCCACCCTGAGGCCTTATTGTTATGAGTAACTAGACATTCCAGATAGAGGCTCCCATCCATGGATAAAGTTTTGGAGGTTCAACATACACAAGCAGTGGCATATTGGAGGCAGTCAGGGTGTTCCCTGCAGTGAGTGTTTCTCTAGATGCATCCCGCTAGATGCATGTAGAGGGATGCATTTAGAGGGATGCATGTAGAGGGATGCATTTAGAGGGATGCATCCAGAGGGATGCATGTAGATGGATGTATCCAGAGGGATGCATCCAGAGGGATGCATTTAGAGGGATGCATGTAGAGGGATGCATTTAGAGGGATGCATCCAGAGGGATGCATGTAGAGGGATGCATTTAGAGGGATGCATCCAGAGGGATGCATGTAGAGGGATGCATTTAGATGGATGTATCCAGAGGGATGCATGTAGAGGCATGCATTTAGAGGGATGCATGTAGAGGGATGCATTTAGAGGGATGCATCCAGAGGGATGCATGTAGAGGGATGCATCCAGAGGGATGCATGTAGAGGGATGCATGTAGAGGGATGCATCCAGAGGCATGCATTTAGAGGGATGCATGTAGAGGGATGCATTTAGAGGGATGCATGTAGAGGGATGCATTTAGAGGGATGTATCCAGAGGGATGCATTTAGAGGGATGCATGTAGAGGGATGCATTTAGAGGGATGCATCCAGAAGGATGCATTTAGAGGGATGCATTTAGAGGGATGCATCCAGAAGGATGCATTTAGAGGGATGCATCCAGAAGGATGCATTTAGAGGGATGCATGTAGAGGGATGCATCCAGAGGGATGTATCCAGAGGGATGCATTTAGAGGGATGCATCCAGAAGGATGCATTTAGAGGGATGCATTTAGAGGGATGCATCCAGAAGGATGCATTTAGAGGGATGCATTTGGAGGGATGCATCCAGAGGGATGCATTTAGAGGGATGCATCCAGAAGGATGCATTTAGAGGGATGCATGTAGAGGGATGCATCCAGAGGGATGCATTTAGAGGGATGCATGTAGAGGGATGCATCCAGAGGGATGTATCCAGAGGGATGCATCGAGGGATGCTAGATTCGTGGGGACTATTAGACTTTGTCCCTCCCAATGGTCTCTAAATTTTGATTCACTTAGTCTTTAAATTTCTGTGCTTTCCCAATCTGTAAATATACTTGGATTGCTTAATAAATGTATTTTCTCGTTTAACTTGGTCTTGCAAAGTCTTCACTCTATAAGACAACCCTAAAATATAATGTTAGCAGGTTTTAATAGGAAAATGTTATTAGAGAAACACACAACAGAGTGATCTTCACTGAAATGTTTATCAGACCAAACCTGCAGATTAGAATAAGCTTGACATCACTGGTGTGTGTGGTTCGGCTTGGTCACCTGACAGCGTGATACTGTGGACGATAGGGCTGATCAGAGCCTCCCAGCAGGTCCGACCCAGAGCTTCGGCTGCTTCAGCGTCCGGCAAAAACCGGTCTGCAAACATCTGTTCGTGTCTCAACGCACTGTTCAGCCTAAACACACACAGATTAAAGTTCTTGGGTGAGTCAGCAGCGGCTGCAGCATCCCTCTTTGACAGGCAGAGAAGAGTTTGTACTTGTTGAAGAGCTGCAGCAGCTGAGCCTTGTCCTCCACCACCTCCTGACACCAGGTATGGGCCTTGGTACTGTAGAACAGGTAGGTACGGCGGCACAGCTGCTCCTTGAACACAGGCCAGAATGTGGGCTTTGGACCCAGAACCTCAAAGCCGTGAACCCGAGTGTCGATGCCACCCTGCAGCACAGAGGGACGGATGAACACCTGTGGAGGAGGTTCAGGACGTTTAAGGAGCAGAGACTGACCTGCTGGCATCTCTTGACCCTGATCTGGATGATGGACCAGAACCGGGTCATGTTCTCCAGGAGAACCACGCGGCTGGCTGAGGCAGCGACGTTCACCTGTAAAGACAGAGCGGGGTCAGATGGGGAACCACCCTCGTTGACCTGACCAGAACCAGACTCACCGTGTTGAGTTCTGTGTTGATATTGGCTGGGTCATCCCCGCCCAGAACCAGGATCCTGGCCGGCATGTAGCTCGAGTCCTCACTGGCGACTAGGATGGCGAGTTGTCTGAACGTGGAAACACGCAATATCAAAAGTCAGGTGACACAGGCAGGTAGACCAGCTATAACAGACGGCCAGACCACAAAACCACGCCCAAACAAAATATGCCTAGCAACAGAACCATTCACCTGAAAACTCTTGAGATGGACAGAGAGATGGCCATACCCACCTGATGACCACGCCCTTGTGCATGTAAATGTTGATGAAGTGCGAGCCAGTACACCCATTGGACTCCCAGTAGGTTTTGGGGTTCTTGTCAGTCAGCTTGTTAGCTCTATGGTGGTTGGAGGAAACCTCCACCTTTTCCCAACATTTATCCTCCTTGAGCTCCACACTGGAGCCTGGGAACATCAACAAGGACACCAGTTAGACCAGTTTCAGAAACCACTCTGTCCATGAACATAAAAGAACATCTCCACTGACCTTGGCACAGGTTCCTCAGGAAGACATCGAAGAAAGGGATGTTGATCGGCTGGTGGCTGCGGCGGTGCTCTTCGATCTGACCCAGCACCATCTGACACACAACAGGAAACAGACATGACTCACAGCAGCCAATCACTGGAGAACATGAGGACCTCAGCTCTTTACTGCTGGAGATGATGCTAAGATGTTCTCCAGAGCGTCTCCAGGTCCAAGGACCCTGCAGGCGCCCACCTGGATGCATCCGGCCAGCACGCTGGTGGTCATCTTCTTGTAGAGGCTGGCATATTTCTCACAGTCACTGATGAGGTCTCGCAGCTCGGTGACCAGCAGCAGGTTGGTGCTGTGTTTGTCCAGAGCCTTCACCAGAGACTCCTTGGTCCCCAGGCGGCACATAACCACTGCATAGTCCTTGTTCAGTGAAGCCAGTCGGTACAAGAAGCGGATGAAGAGTTGCACAACCTGTGGAGTCATCATAGCAGGTTAGCCTCTCACCAGGACCTCTGACCTCAGAAGCACGAGCGCTGCGAACCTCTCTGTCATTGATGAACGCTGTCATAGTGGACAGACACGGCTCAATGCTCTCATGCCATGGCAGCATGTCGTCCTCGTAGTTGTCCAGGAACTTGTTGAGGATTCTGCAGGTACATTCAGAGTCAGACCTGTTGCTATTGCTGTCTGCGACTCCAACAGGACCACCACAGCAGCAACAGCTCCAGAGGAACCAGCTGTCCACCCTTACCTGAGGATGGACAGCTGGACCGCTCGGTCAGCTCGGTGCTGCTCCATCAGGCGGACCAGGTCCTGGTAGGTGTCCCGGCTGCGGGTGATCTGCATAAAAAGACGAGATGAGCCGTTGGAGGGCGGCGGCAGCGGTTCTGTGGGTTTGAACAGATCTTTTCCAGTACCTGTCGGCGCTCATCCTCCAGCTGGGACGTATCGTCACACAGTAGCTGCTCCAGGGTCTGGATCACCTCTTTGGTCACCGTCAGCTCCTTCAGGCTCACCACCAACATCTGCAGCTCTGTGTCCTTAAAGTCCAGCTGGTCCTGACTCTCTGAGAAAGACGACCCGGTTTATTCATAGAACAGGACCTGTGGTCCATAGAACCTGTGGTTGCTTGAGCAGAAATAAATACAGAAATAAAGCTGCTTCATGAAATAAACTACAGACTAAAGTAAACAGGATATATACCTCACAGATTAAAAGAGTGAGGTTTACATTGGTGGTTTTGATTTCCTCAAGACATTCCCATAATCTATCATCTGATTGGCCTTATCAGGATTTACGGATAGGTATGACTGAGTATCATCAGCATAACGGTGGAGATTTATCCCATGAGGTCTTGTGATTTCAAAAATTGGAAGCAGATGTACAGTAAAGAGAACTGGGCCGAACCAGAGCCCTGCAGGTCTCCAGTAATCAGATGATGTAAACCAGATTAGTACCGCTCCCCGAACCCTTGATCCTGCAGCATGTTGGGTCTTTATCAGGAGCAAAACGATAAGACCCAACAGGGAAAGGGGCCTTTGTCATGCCCGTAGCAAAGACCCGTACCTTTACTCTCCAGCTTGTGCACCATGGAGATGTGGTTGAGGGCGATGATGGCCAGCATGGTCTCAGCCCTGGACAGTGTCAAACACTTTTTAAGGACGGCGGTGACACCACAAGCCACCAGCTGCTCTGCTAGACTCTTGTGGCTGGCGATGAGCATGATGATGACAAGCAGCCCGTTCCGGACCGACAGCATGCAGCTGCACAGAGGAACAGTTTGAGCAGGGAGTCATGGAAACAGGGAGCTGCGTCTCGGAAGGAGGACTCACCCTTTGGTCTTCAGCATGAGGTCGATGGCAGAAGGGATGGTGCTCAGGAGGCCCTTGGAGCCTTCGGGAGTAGCTGAGCCAATGCTAGCAAAGATCTCCAGCATCATCTGGGTTCCCGATTCTGACAGCGGCAGGCTGCTGCCGACGCTGCGCAGGTCGTGCTTACTGGCGCCGGTGATGACCTTTAACGTCTGAGAAAGAGGACTGGGTCGTCATCATCATCATCGTCAACAACATAAGAGAAGACGGTGAATCTTACCGCCAGCGCTAGCTGGAGCACATGGACCACCGTAGAGAACTCCTGCATGCAGGACAGGACCGCTTTGACCCCGCCCTCCGTAGCGAAGCACACCCTCCACTCGTACTTCAGCATGAGGAGGTGGGTCAGCCTGAGCGTGCTCACAACCACGTCCCTGGAGGAGGAGCCCAGCAGCTCCACCAGCAGCTTCAGCACTTTGTCACTGTCAGAAACACACCGGCTCAGGCTATTTCTTGGACAGAGTCATTGGTCCAGTCTATGTCCTGGACAGGGGCTACTCTGAGATGTCTCACCGTATGGTCTGGGCGGAATCGCTCCTCATGGAGTTCTTGTCCTGTGCGCTCTTCTCCTCCAGCAGCCGAGTGACGAAGAGCACAGCGGCCAGCTGCTGGGCGGGTTCTGAGGCCGAGCCTCCCTTTTTCAGGATGTCCACCACCTCCCCCAGCTTCTCCAACAGGCCCTTCTTCCCCTGAACCCGCGGGTTGTTGAACACTGCAGGAAGACAGCAAGACACCTCATCACCAACATGGAGACAGACGCTCCTCATCACGATGAAGATGTCCCCCCACCTTTCATCTTGTCCTCCAGGTCGTCTGGATACTTGCTGTCGTCCTCAGAGGGAAGCTCGCTCTCTGTCTCCGAGCAGCCAGAGTCCAGAGGAACTTCCTTCTTGGCCTTCTTAGAGACTGAGCCTTTAGCTGAGGAAGAGGAGGCTGACGATGAGGAGGTGAAGCTCTGTGTTCCTCCTCCCAAAGCGGGTGGAGCCAGGGAGCTTTCTGCTGCAGAGACAAGCAAAGGGAAGCAGAGTGAGCAGCGTGGCAGGGACAGGAAGGAGGTCCCTGAACCTAACTCTCACCCAGCAGCTCTTCGTCCTCCAGGCTTCCTCCTCCTCGCTGCAGGTAGTGCTTGCAGAAGGTGTGGGAGCACAGCAGGTCGCCGAGGCACCAGGAGGGCAGCGCCTGCTTCAGGTAGTGCAGCAGCTTCTTGGACACGTCTCCGGGGACGGACAGGCCGATGAGAGACGCATCGTCTGGCTGCACCTCCTGCACAGAGACAGAGGTGGGTCTGCCGGCTCCAACCCGGAGACAGCGGACACGGAAAGGGGCCCCACCTGGTCCTCCAAGCTCTGCTGCAGCAAGCTGTGCACCTCCTGCTGCTGCTTGGGCTCCAGCTTCTTGATGAAGAACAGCACCTCCCACCACTCCGCTCGGCTGAGCAGCAGTGGCTCCGCCTGCAGCGCCTCCGTCAGGTAGGGCAGCGAGTACAGGCCGCCCGGCGGCTTGGAGAAGAACGTCTGGCTGACTGGGGGCAGAGAAGATGAGGTGAGGAGGTGAAGGAGGAGGTGAGGTGAGGAGTCGAGGAGGCGTAGCGGCCACCTTACCTGCGGTGAGTTTGAGCGTTTCGGTCAGGGTGGAGGCTTTCTCCTGCGTCTCTCTGTCAGACTGGCTGCTGCTTCCGCTGCCCAGTATCTCCACCATGTGCCAGTGGACCCAGTAGGTTCTGGACAGGGAGCTCCAGTAGACCTGCAGACAGCACAGCGTGATCCAGAAGTGGCTCCGAGCTGACAGACGCAGCAGGACCCGGCGCTCACCTGAACGGGCGGCGAGCCGTCGTTGCTGTAGCGGAACTCGCCCTCGTCGCCGGCGCTCACCTCCTCGTAGTCCTCCAGCATGCGCACCGCCATGCCGCTCTTCAGGCTGTCCTGGACGTACTCCACGTACGCCGCGCGGCTGCTGAAGTCCGACCGCGCCTTGAAGCCGTTCCCGCCCCTCTTCTTGGTTGGCGTGGCTGCCGGCGCCGAGACCGGGGAGCTGGAGGCCGGCGACACAGATGAGGTGCAAAACCGGGGCTGAAAGATGGAGCGGAGGACGGGGCGGGGCACCTCCTCCGCCCGCTCTTCGCTGCAGGCCACGCCCCCTCCAGGCTGCCGTCCAGAGCCGTCGGGCGGCTTCCGGTTCCGGTCCCAGCCCATGACCCGGACCAGCTCTGAGATCAAGTTGGCCATAGCCATGGTGAAGTCAAACTCCTTCTGAAGGCGGAGGAGCTCCGTCTGGTGGGCGGAGCCTGAAGTGCCGGGGGCAGGGCTACCTTCTTGTCTCTCTGAGCCTGACTCCGCCCCCGCAGTGTTCAGCTTGTCCATCAGAGACGTGACGCACAGGTACCGCTTCACCAGGGAGAAGAGCAACTTCCCAGGTATCTGAACAGACAGAACCAGATCAGAATCAGATCAGAACCATCTGATATCGGTCTGGTTCTGACCCAAACTAACAGAATTGTGTTGCTACAGTATCCCACAGATAGCAGCTTTTCCTGATTCTAAAAGAAACTGCAACCCCAGGTGTGAGGTGGAATACCTGGGGCAGGTGAAATACCTGGGGCAGGTGAAATACCTGGGGCAGGTGAAATACCTGGGGCAGGTGAAATACCTGGGGCAGGTGAAATACCTGGGGCAGGTGGATGCCCTCGAAGGAGATGCCGTGCTCCTCGGAGGACGTGGTCTCGGCGAACAGCTCCAGCAGGGTGAAGCGGTTGTCGAAGTCCATGTGCTGCTCGATGCCGTCCTGCTGGCTGAGGGACAACAGGACGTAGGCCCGGCTCCCTGCAGGGAGACATGAGCACCGGGTCAGAACCGGGTTGGTCCGGGTCAGCCCGCCCCATAGCAACAGAACCGGGTCGGTCCGGGTCAGCAACAGAACTGGGTCGGTCCGGGTCAGCAACAGAACCGGGTCGGTCCGGGTCAGCAACAGAACCGGGTCGGTCCGGGTCAGCCAGGTTACCCAGAATGCAGCTGACCTGCGTCGTGCGAGGCCAGGGCCCGGAGCATCTTGCCGGCGCTGCGTCTCGTCTGCGTCTCCTTGTTGCACAGCAGCTCCATCAGCAGGTTGAGGGCGCCGGTCTCCTTGAAGACGCCGACCAGCGAGCCGATGCTGGCGTAGGCGCTCAGCACGTGGATGGTGTGCATGATGTTGATGGAGAAATCGCTCTTCTTGGCCATCTGCTTCCGTGCACGGCACACCAGGTTCTTCACGTCGTCCTTCATGTCGGACAGTTCCACCTCGTCGAATGTCACGTCTGACGGGAACTCTTCGCCGCCCTCCGTGTCTCCGTCCGCCGCCTTGCCGCCCCGCTGCTTCTCCTGCGGCTGTAGGGGGCGCTGCGCCTCCGCCTTCCTCTTGCCCAGCAGCGTGGGGCAGTTGGCGAACACGTCCTCCATCGTCATCCACATCAGGATGTTCTCCGGCTTAGCTTCTCCAGACGTGGACCCGCCGGACCCGCCTACGCCGGTCCCTCCGCCGCTCGGGCCCCCCGTCTCGCCGGCTCCGCCCCCGCAGCTGGACCCGTCGTCCATGGTGACAAGGCACCAGCGAATCAGGTACTCCGTCTGGCCGTCGTGGGTCCGGCGCTGGCGGATCAACTCCTCCGGGTACGCCTGCAGGCTGGGCCCCAGCTGGACCAGCAGGTTCCCGTTGCGGCGCTCGCCCACCATGGTTGCTATGGAAACAGAGACACACATCAGACAACGTGACAGAAAACGGGTCGAGGAACTGGACTTGGTTCTGTTTTATCCTCAGAGTCTGGAGGAGTTTGACCCAGACCAGAACCCCTCCCATCAGAACCTCCAGACCAGAACTGCCCCCCATCAGAACCTCCAGACCAGAACTGCCCCCCATCAGAACCTCCAGACCAGAACCTCCCATCAGAACCTCCAGACCAGAACCCCCGCCATCAGAACCTCCAGACCAGAACTGCCCCCCATCAGAACCTCCATCCTTCTTGGTGTTCCCTGGACGGGTGCTTCGGCTGCTCGCTCCCTGCCACCAGCAGGACAGTCCAGTCCACCCTGGATCCGTCAGAACCGGGCCCACTCAGGTCCTGAGGTTCCTTCAGTCAACGGGCCAATCAGGGAGCAGCTCCACAAGTCAGCAGGTCACGGTTTCTACCTCACGTGATCGAAAGGTTAACTGTTTAACTAATGATGTAACTAGTGAGTAGCTTAACTTACTTGACCGCTAACAAGCTAACTAGCTAGCTGCCCAACTCAATGTGTTTCTGTCCCTCTGTGCCGTTGACGCAACGTGCTGACGTCACACAGAGGTCCGCTCCGATTCAGCGGGAGTAAGTTTCGACCCGCCAGGAGCCAGAACCTGCTGCAGTCGTGGATCACGCAAGACTTTGGTCTGCCGGTCCATGATGTTCGGCAGGATTCGGCTCCGTTAAACCCCAGAACCTGGTAACGGCTGAGGAGAACCGGGTCCAACAGCTGTTAGAGCTCCACAGTTCCGGTCACAGACAGCATATGAAGCTGACCCGAAGCTAAACCGAAGCGGTTTGGATCGGTTCTGGTTCTAAACAAACCGTGGGGAAAATACAGTCGGCCGCTCCGGACCGGAATCCGGTGGGCCTGCCCCCCTCCTCAGTGTGAGTCCGGTTTACCTGGCGAGTCCCGCACCTGCAACTGCGCGCGCACTTTCCTCTTTCGCCCTACCGCCCTCTTTTCCAGCCTGGTTCTGTAGGTTCTGTCCGGGTTCTGCCGCAGGTTTGATGCGCACAGTCACACCACGGAGCGCGTCTTCCGCCTCTGTGCTAATCTTCCGGTAAGCTGTTAGCGCAGTAGCGCCCCCTCTGGATCGGAGGAGTTCTTCTTCTTCTTCTTTTCTATTATGGCAGCTCGCAAGCAACTTTAAGGTGCATACCGCCACCTACTGTACACGAGTGTGTAGCAACAGTATTCTACATCAGTCAGATTCTATTTTTTAATTTTGTATTTTGAAGATAAATAAATAATGCATTTCTTAATATGTAAATATCCATTATATTTCCATCATTTCCCAGTATTCCTTTCAGACTCCATTCTCGATCTGTCCTTCCAACTATTCTTCTCAATTTCTCTCTTTCACATTCATGTTTTACAGTTCATCAATACATGTTCTACGTTTTCTTTCTCTCCACATTCTTCACACATATCATTATTTTTCTTC
>CAEGAD010049614.1:0-13709 GCA_903067055.1 Poeciliopsis paucimaculata | reverse complement strand
ATGATAAAAATTATTTGAAAGAGTACATGCTCTGTATAGAATATACTCAATTATGTCCATACAGTCTAAACATGTTTTTTTTAAAACAATATGTTTAAAAAATGCAAAGCAGACTTCTTAAATAAACACTAAAATGACTTAGGGACTCTTATGTCAGCACTAATTCATACCTCAAATCAGACACTAACTACTTCAAATCAGACACTAACTTTAGTATCATCGCCATCCCAAGTGATACAGCGATATATTTCACATATACTGTACACATCACAGTAGGAAGCCTCTCCAATTGGCTAGACATGCAAAAGTAATCAATAGAAAAAGTATTCGATATTTGCTTTGCCAGTTCCCTGCCCCTTCCTACTTTCCCCTCCGAGTTGTGTTGCCCTGAGCAAAAGGCCATCTATATATATATATATATATATTTGTTTATCTTGTTTGTGAAGCGTACCTCTGGCGGTTAAAAAAATAACTCAGGGATGGACTGACTCTGAGTAGCATTGTACAAAGTATCCACTGAGTGTCATCTCTAGTGAATATCCTGGCTTAGTGAGGGAAAATTTAGCTCTGTCGAAGAGTCAGATCAATCAACCCACATCCCTCAGTTCACAGGCCGGGGCATAGTTGAAATTAGCCGAGCTGAAGAGCTCGAAGGGAAAAGAACTGCCAGCGTCCATGAGGGCCCAGGAGTTAAATCAACAGCCTGTAAGACCACTGCCAACACAACAACACTTGACATCGTGCTGCATCCTCTGAGTCTTCCTCCTGCTGCTGTATCTCTTCTTCACCACATTACTTTTTTCCCTTCTTTCCTTCCTTCCTTCCTTTTCGTATCTACCTTTATCTCTCCGCATCCACCGCTGCTTATGCAAACAAGAAGCCTTATTTCGCTGGGCTTTGCTCTCCCTCCGATTCCATCCTTTGTTTTCATAATGTGTTTTTCTTGTCCTGCTGAGTTATGTCTGCACGCATTGTGACCTTTTGTGTCCTGCCAAAGTCCTCCGTGGTAGCATGACAAATAACGGAAAGAAAAGTAGATATTGGCTCGCTCATGAGGCCTGGACCTGGTTAAAATTACTTTCATGTGGAATTACCTTTGCCATCTATCCAATTTTTTTTCTCCCCTCTGCAAATACAAATGGACCTGTGTATGTGCATATATCTGGCTCATTAGGGTATACAATAAAAATGAGGGGGAAGAAGGTGAAACCCTGAAATGTGTGTACTTCCCAGTGTTTCTGTGAGTAAGTAGGAGGCTGGTTGTTTGGTCTTTTTGTTATGTCCCGTCTTCCTTTGGTACCAAATAATTGGCCATCTCAGTACACAGGCAGCACATTGCAAAGATGTTTACTAAATGTGAAATGAATTGATTTCTAAATAAATCGTTTTTTGTGTATAATGTATAAAAGCAAAATAAGAAATCAAAAGTGTTTATTTTTCTTGGTGAGTATTACACGATTTCCAGGCACATAGGGCAATTTTATAAAACAATAAAAGCACCTGTTACCTTCAGTTGTTATAAGAATGCTATATGTATAAAACATCGATTTACAAGAAATTTGTTTCAGAAGCTTCTAAGAAGCTTCTGCTCATTCTGACACTCAACCTTCAGCACATCATCACAACCATGCTGCTCCCTTATGCCAATTTCAACCGTTCTTAGGAGTGTTGGACTGAGAAGTTGAAGGTGTGATACGTTCTGAAAAGAGTTGGTGTTTGTTAATCGCTGCTGCCGCTAGTCTGGGGGAGCTGACTGAGACGGAAGTTGGACTTGGAGACTGCAAAGGAGGAGCTTTGTGGAAATAGGAGGTCTGACATCAGCAAGTGTTTGGACTCCCCTGAATGGTTGCCATGGGAGATTCAAGGATTCCTCAAACATGCATGAAAGAATCAAAGCAACACTCCAGCTATTGATTTGAGGAGGAAATAACATTTTCACATGACATAAAGCTCAATTTGACATGATACCACCCCTTTAACATTTAGTCTAGCAGGAGTTTTGCACCATGGGAAATATTCAGTAACTTTTCTGTGATGTTATGCCAGACAACTCTGACCTGCTTCACTCAGGTCTCAGAGTTGTTGTACCTAATGATGTGGTCAGTGGATGTAGATATTCATAGAAAAGAGAGCTGCACCATTCTGTGCAGCTGCCACAACGACGACAGAAAAAGGTCATGTTTCGTGTAAGCTTCCTAACTTAGACGCAACAGTTGAACACAATTTCTAATCAAAACCTGCTAGAGGCGAAGTTTCTCAGGCTTCTTTCGCTGTGTCGTCTGTCACATCATCGCCACGTTTTACAACAATTATTCATCTGAATTATGCTACTTTGCTGATCGAGTCAATAAAGCATTGAGGTAAACAGTCGAGCACTAGCAGTTCCAGAAGCTGTTTACATGGAAGCGTACAGTGATGCGTGTTGAGCTCATACATACTGCTGAATAAATCCTGAAATTATGTTGACAACTGCTGCCACTACAGACACGAATTGTTTGAAAGTGAAAGGGAAGCATAGGTTGGGGTGTGTGCGCGTGTGTGCAGATGGTAATGAGCGCGTTCAATCAATGATTTACATTTCTGGACCAGTCAGACGGAAGAGCTCATCAGCCTGAAAGAATCAGAAAAGTAGGCAGGCTACCTCCCCACCGCCAAACCTCCAAAAACAACAATTAAGCAGTTGAACTCGCAGTGCCAATGCTGTCAGGCAAGCGAGGCTTTCTGTGATGCTACTTAATTAATCCCTGCAAATCAAATCACTGGTAATTTGGTTCACGTGGCAATCACATTTGGGTCTCTGCGGCGTAAAGCAATACCTAGCTCGAGCACTGAGAAGGCGTTTTTATTTATTTTTTTATGGCACTCAAATAATTTCATCCATATGTTCACAGTTTGGCTGAGATATGAAAATGGGCAGTAGGAGATAATAGGAGTATGAAGGGAGGGAGTGTGGCAACAGGATTGTGTCTGACAAATAAGTATTGTGTGGATGCTTTCCTCCACTACCTGGGAATCGTTCCATCCTCCACGAGGACTTTAGACGGGACCAAAACAGCACATCTGGGAGACATCAAATCTTTTCAAACGGACCAGAGAGTCCACTTTTCACCCTCCCTCAGGGGGTGAACACATGTCGCACGGCATTTATCTACATTTGGGGGGAGTAAAATAAGTACTGGATGATTTATTTTTGTTCTGTTTATTGCTCTGCAATTGTTTGAAATATTAACTTCAAGGAGCTTTAAGATTTTTTTCTTTTAAATCAATGAACCATTCAAAGAAACGGACATAAGTTATCGTGGCCTGAACTGTTACTTATTTTGTCATTTCACGTCCAAAAGTGGTTGTGTATTGTTTTTGGGCTTTTATGCAGTAAACCAACAAATGTTAGTGCTTTGTTTTTAAGTTGGAGTAAAATGACGCAAAATCTTTTACGAGTAAAATTCTGAAAAGTGTTACTGCCTTTTCTGTGTAGGCTCGCTGCTGTTTGTTTTATTTTCAGATGATGGGCTGATCGGTGACCTTTGTCCTCTATAGGAGAAGCTTTTATGTGGGTAAGGGTATCAGCGTAACTTAGGTAAATCACCCTTTTTTAATTTTTGTAAACAGTTTGAAACTTGCATTCCGCTTCACAACTATCCACTTGTTGGCTTTAGTCTATTTTATCAAAGCCCAATAAAGTTGTTGTAGCATGAGAAAATACGTCGTAGTTCAGGAGTGTGAATAATTTTGGGAGGCACAGTGGTTTTTAAAATGATCATTCATTTATTTTAAGTACATGTTCCCAGAAAAGTTTGTGGAAAAGTTTGATGTTTTTTTTTTTGTTTGTTTGTTTTTTAAATATGAGGAGGAAATATTGCAGGACATTTCTATTTTTTCAAGAGTATCCCATTTTAAATGAGAGAGTGGTGCTTTTAAAAAAAATAAAAGATCACCAACTGTGTTAGTGTTTCAAAGCTGGTATTGACAGAAAACAGATGTAGTAGCTTACCACCTCATTTTGTCATTTAATGTATTGGATCTATAAAACGCTTTCTCATAGAGGATCAATACTTATTTTCTGTCCACAGGAGAAAAAAAAAAAAAAAAATCAATGTTGCTATCCTTGTTAGAGAGAGATCGGATCTGCCAGGACTCATCAAACAGAAGAGGACATATGCAAGCTTTACAAAACCTTTAGCATAGAGACTTAAGTCAGATCAGACTTTGAAACATGTGGAGCTAAATCAATCAGAATAGTCTGAGTTGCAGATTTGCTAAATGAATTACAACGTTGCTAATGAGGGCACAGTTTAATAGAAGTGATAGTTTGACAGTGTATATATATATATGTTTTTTTTTTTGTTTTTTGGGGGGTTTTTTTTTGTAGAATCATGGCCAGTTTTTCACTCATGCCCCACATGTATAGCAACAACTCAAAGAAGAAGAAAGTAAACAAATGTGCAGCCCTGTCTGGTGCACTTTCCTCATTCAGAAAATACAAACAATAACTCGCCCTCTGAGTCTTGTCCTTTGCTCTGTTGGACTCGCCCCACACTCCTGTCAATCAAATCTGTCAAAAAAAAAGGAAAGTTGAACCTACCTACTAACGTGTCGCAAACAGTTGATCCAACAAAGGAACATAAACAAATGCTTAAATAAATGAGTTTGTGCTTGGTTTTGCATAGTGTCTGAGAGCGAATGCCGACATTTACAACATGTTCCTTAAGCTGCAGTTGAGCTAAATAATATTAGTAGGCAGGTTCTGTTGGTAATGTTATTTGCTGAAGTTAGAATATGATTTGAAGCATCCACCAGAGATGTTTCACTATTTTAGTTTTCCCCCTGAACAGATGTGAACTGATCTTAGAACAGCCCGGTACGAGTTTCTGCGCTGAATAGAGCGCATAAACTCAAACTGTGATCAGACCAAGGCCATGTCAGGTCAATAAAGATAAACTAATAAAAATGCAAATATCTGTTTACTTTATATAAAAGCACATTTATATGTGCAGTTGTTTCTTTTTGCCCTAAAAAGACAACAATTTGTCAACAGAGCAAATATTAGTAATGCACTCTACGAAAGTGGCTTTTTAGGAAAGGCAAAAAGAACGGTCCTGTTAAAAGAAAAGTTTACCATAAGACGTAAGGGACAGAATGAGGCATGTGGAAGAAGTTACTTTGGTCAGAGATAAAAAAAAAAATTAAAAAATTAGCATTCTTCTCTAAAGTAGTACAGAGGAACGCTGTTCTTCAGCAGGGAAGGTGACAATAGATGGAGCTACATACAGGGCGATCGTGGAAGAAAGATAATTAGGGGTTACAGGAGGTTTTCCTTTAAACATTTGTGAAACACTGTTTCAGAGCTGCCCAGCCAAAGTCCAGACTGAAGGCAACTGTGGCAAAACTTGAAAATTGCTGGTCACAGATGCTATCCGTCCAATCTGACTGAGCCGGAGCTATTTGTCCTAGGCAAATGGCCACAAATATTAGTCTCTCCACCAAGAGCAAACGTGGCAGAGACTCATTCAAAAGGCTTGGGCCTGTAATCGCAATTGCAAGAAAATGGGGTTTTATAACATGCTAGCAGAGGCAAATGCACTTTACAAATTAGATTTTGTTCCTTTAGTTTCACTCCACATTATTATTATGCAGCACCTGTCATTGATCTATTACATAAAATCCCAAGAAAGCACTTGAGTTTGAGGTGTCATTGTTAAAAATGCGTAAATACTTTTTTAAGGCACTGCCTTATAATATCATGAATTCATTGCTTTTTACCATGAATGTAAATTTCCACATTTCTCACAAACGTACATTTGGGATTGTTTAGTGAAAGCAGATTTATGTTTATTTCTATGTAATAACAAAAAAATAACATCTTTGTGATTTTTCTGGCATGCAGGGAGACGATATGTCATGTGCCGTCTACAATCACGTGCATGCAACAACCACCGGATCTTTCTGTGAGCTGTGTGTAATTAAAATTTAAAAGCCAGCAAATGTACGTTTTTCTATCATGACATCTGCTCAGCTGGTGACATGAGAAGGAAGCCAAAAAGAAATCCAAGACTCGAGGATAAACATCGGGTAGTTTTGTGCCGTCAGTTCAGCCAACGTTCAGCCACTCCGTTCTTGTCGACTCTCTGATTTCTCCACGGCTCGGAAACACATTAAGAATTTGCAGCGGCAGCAGAAGGGAGGCCCATAAAGTAAGTTTAACATTAAAAACTTACGGCATCCTGTTTCCACATCGCATTTACATTATTCATGACGAACAACTGGCTTACAGCACAGTTTCTGTTTACAGCCCCTGCTCGCGTTTGAATAAATGTTTGAGTTTACATGAGAGCTTGTAAGAGAAAGATACACAAAGGGAGTATTGGAGGAAACCATAAGTCATCTGTGAAGAACACCAAAGCCCACAAGATGTCAGGTTTCGGGAGCCTCCAAATCTCCAAAGGCAAATAGATGACCCTGTTTATGTGATGGGTAAAATGTAAGTTTGGGATTTTTTAAACAGCAAGACACCTTACAAAAATGATTGTGACCGAATGTTGCGTTCCCCAAGAGAACAGGGTGTCTCTAAAGATGCCAAATGAGAGGTTTTCCTTCCACTGCCCTGAGAGAAGAGGACATTTTAAACCAGAGCTCTGCACGCCTCCCACCTGCGGCAGTCTGAGCAGACTTTCATTTACTTCCAGCCGCTGGACCGAGAGAGGCCGCCACGACTCTCATGTTCATCAAACCTGCAGCTCGGTGCCATGTTATCACTATTCTGGCACCTCCTGTTCATCAGGTGAAGCGGTTGTTTGGACAGATACCGCATTCTCTGTTTTTGTGTATAATTCCAACTCCTCTAATCAAACCTTAGTTCTTCAAAATCCACACATTCACTCTGAACTGTGATTTCACCCCATTGTTTCATTTGCTAGTGGTTTCATTTTATTCTTCTTTATGCTTTGGATCTTTGTAGTCGCTAGTTTTTCCTCATTCTTTTCATTCCACTTACTGGTCTGCAGCTGGATGCTACTGGGCTGCTTAGCAAACCAGTTGCCGAGTTTTTGACTGCAGAAACAAACTGAACCTTTATGTATCTTGTTGATAAAGGCTTCCAATTTGGAGATAAGTGGTTCGTGTTTACTTGTTTGTGTGTGGGATTTGCAGTCTCACTCCACCAGTAGATATTCATAAAACAACAACCGACAGAGACTTTAGCTATTATGTTGTGATAAAAGTTAGTACCTTATTATCACAAATAAGGTATTGGTATTTTGATCAAGTTTAACAGTTTTGTCAGTAATTGTCTTTTGCACTTATTAAAAGTTACTCATCACCAAACCCAACATATTGTACAATAAAGGGGAATAATACTAAAAGAACATAGTGGTACTATTATACCGGCCTAAGAGTATTGGGCTGGTGTAACAACCTGTTCCTTATTACACAGGAACAGAACATTGTAAAAGTGCATCACCACCATCATGAAATCAGCAATAATTACTGACATTTCATCAATTTCCTCAGATAGAAAAAAAAAAATTGTGATGTATTTTATCACTTCTTCAACTTTTGTGAGGGGCAGTAAGATAAGTTCCTAGTCTGAAGTTAAAACTTACACTTTAAATTATGCAGTCAAAGCATTTGTCTTTGTAAAGTTAAAAAGTAATAGAACAATTGAGTTAAATGAGGATCCTGAATAATTTTGTTTTATACATCGGCAAGCTGATGATTTGTCGTTTACACTTTTACAGCTTGTTACATTTAGATCACGCTTTTCTCAATTCAAGCCAGTTGTGTTTAATTTGTTCAGCACTTTTCAAGGATAAGCAAACCGACAGCACAAAACGGATAGGTGAGACAAATGAAAACAGACCGAATGAAAATATCAAAAAGAGATGATTTGAAAAGTAAGAAAATGCTTAAATTAACATATGTTTAAGCCATTAACTATGCAATACAAGTATGTAAATAATTAATTACGTAGCAAAAGCTTTGTCAGAGAGATACGTTTTTAGCTGGGTTTTAAAAACAAGGGTCCTGTGCTGAAGGGTGAAGCCTGAAGACAAACGGTCCTGCCACCTGTTCTTGCCTTAAAGATTTTAAGGATGAGACGTGAAGTCGAATCCTGAGTGTGGAGTTGCTGTTGTGCGTTGGGAGTCAATGAGAAATTCTTTTAAGTGCGGCTGTGGCAACAAATTGAGGGCCTTGCGTCTAATCTGATGCATTTTATTTAGAATTCTGAATGTTAGCGAAACCCAATGCAGTGATGACAGTTAATGATAAATGTGATATCATTCAGCTAAAGTATGTTAATGGAACTGTTTGGAAACCAAGCTGTAACACTATTTCAGCATTCTGGACTACAGGTTGCAAATGCAAATGCATCCACTCAGTGTGATGCGCAGGCAGCTCTTATATGTCAGCTCGAGTCAGGGTGCATCTAATACTTGATCTTTTTTAATCAACTGTAAAAACTTTGGGATTTGGGACTATTTGCCTGCTAAACTGACATGACACTATGGAATCAATGCTATTTCCCTATATTAGATGCTTAATTAAGTTACTGATGAATGGAATTTTAGATCGATGGTCGAATAGGTAGAAAAAGACTGGTTACCTCAATTAACAGGGGCAAGATCAATATCAGTAAGCTGCAATCCCTCGACAACAAATAAGCGGAAAATGCTGCGAGCAGGGGTGTGCGTGTGTGTGCTACAGGATGCACCCTGGCTAATTTTCTACTTGTGTTCCTGTAATGGGCGATGGCATGAGGAGCTGTGAGAGGGCAAGACTGATAAAATTGGGGATAATTGTCGTGACGGTTCTCAACATCAGCGTTAACCTCACAGAACGCAGGCCTGGTTTGCAAACTGCAAGGGCTTAGTCACTAATGCAGCAGTGAGTCCATGAGTAAAAGCTCTTTTCGTGGACTTTGCATCCACTTCCATTCATTTTTCATTCAAGTCTCACCCTCCAAACCCAACGCTTTGTCAAGCCAGCACTTCTTGTCTTGGTGCTAGGTCTTTGGGCTCCATAAGTAGCAGTGGGAACTCACAATGTAGTATTTGTTGTGAAAATGGGCCTTAATAGGTGAGAAATGGTAACGCACGTCACCCATATCAGAAACCGCTAGGGGGAACAAGAAACGACAAGAGCAGTCTCTACGAGAGTGTGAGTGCACAAACATGAATAAATACACACTCGGCAACGTTTCAAGGTAAAACACACACAAAAAAACACAAAAAAATCATGTCATACCATCTCTGCTCCATAAGCAGTTTTTAATGTGTGGTCAGACATAAAGTGGAGGTCAAAGTGCACAACACGTGTCCGTCATATTTCAATTTTGTCCTAAACCCTCTAAAATTTAAAGAGGGTTGTTTTGAGAGCTTGTAATTAATTAAGCTCTAACGAATTCCAAACTGTTCTACAGTACGACTGCAAGCAAACAAAAAGCGTACTTAATATGAGATCAAAACTGATTCTGTCTCTCAATTGAAATATTTATCTTCTCAATTAAAATTCTAGGTAGTGTATGACTTTACCACACAGCCATCCTTCTTCTGCGCCGGATTTAGCCGGATTCAGAGCAGCTGACCTCCCTGCGAACTTTGCAGGATGTCAACCCATAAATATAGTGCTTACAGCAAGACAACATAATGTGCTCCTAGCAAAGGAACGCTGTCTTTCACAACCACTTCTGCCTTGCTGCTTTTGCACTGCATATTGAGCCCTGAGCTTGGTCCTCTTGCTGTGGAGGGTGTGTGTGAGCCAAGAACTCACACATCCTCAGGGTCCCCTGGTTTGGTGTTGCCACATTGTTTCACATTTGTTAACTTACTACTTAACAAATGTTAAGTAGTAACATTTGTTACGTGCAGAAAGACTTTCTGCACGTAACAAAAAATGTATCGAAGAGTTGCTGGAAATAGACGAAGCTCTAACAATCAAAGGAAGCCAGCAGGGCCGCGACGAGACATTTGGATGGACAGGGGCTGAAAGTTCAAAAAGGGCACACAGCAGGAGCAGACACATCTGAAAATGTCAGAGCAACGTTGTAATTAGGTGATGTATTGATGAACCGAGCAGATATTTGAGACTTACACACTTACATAACTAAAAACATTGTACCAAATCACGTTGTGTCATTTAAAGTGTAAAATACTAAAATTGTTTGCTGCTCTTCACCGCCATTGACCCTCTGCTTGAATGCCTGGTTGGGATCCATGATGAATTATGGGATATGGTGGACCCTGAAGCATACACCGGACCCATCCTTCAAATTTGGGGAAAGAGGGATGCATTGGAAGGAGTCTTTGAATTCGGACAGGCCTTGTCGCTATGACATAATTGGCCTACAAATCCATCCTTCCAGGGATGTAGACCCTGAATTCGGACACAGCTAATAACAGTGTGGTTGTCAGAGCCTGGTGGCGGAGCTGACATCATGTCGATTCTGTGTGTTTCAGTTCAGTTAGAAAATAAAAAAGGCGACTTAAACACCAACTCTGACAAACCATCAGTAGAGCGGTAGCTAATCTATAACAGCGATCACTTATTAATAATCACAAAATAAACATCAAGCCATAAAATCATAAAACTGTTATCGATTGGATATTTGTTTTTTTGTTTTTTGTGGCAATATTATTATTATTATTATTATTATTAGTATTATTATTATTATTATTATTATTATTAAAAACAATAACAATAATAACAATATTAAATTATAATAACTTTGTTACTTCTATCATTATCAATGGTAATAATTATCAATATAAATAATACAAATTGTTAATTATTATATTGATAGTAATTATTTTTTATTATTGTTATTAACAATAATTATGATTTTTTAGAATCATTTTAATATAGTAATACTATATATATAACATACTAATAACATACTAATATATTAATATTCATATTATTCCATCATCCATCTATTATATAATGTGCACAAAATCTTTTTGTACTGTGGGAGGAAGCCAGAGCACCGGAGAGAACCCATTCAGGCTCATGGAGAACATGCATAAAGAACCGAGGCCGGGATTCAAACCCAAGACTTTATTGCTGCAGGGCAACAGTGCTACCAACTGTGCAGCCCAGATGTTTTATTTTTGCTATTTTATTCATGAAATTTATTTTTTATTGACACCTAAGGAGAATTTAGAGACCAGTTGACCTAACAGTCTTGGATTCAGAATGTGGCCAGGAAGCCGGAGAACAAAGGAGATGATTGTTGATTTCAGGAGGAACAGGATTAAATCAGACCCAATTTTCATCATGGGAAAAGAAGTGGAGGTGATTGAAGAACATAAACACCTCGGTGTTCATCTGGACAACAGACTGAACCAAGACGCAACAGTTAAGAAGGGACAGAGCAGACTGGAGGAAGCTAAGATCCTTCAAGGTTTGTAACAATTTGCTGCAGCAACACTATAAATAGTGTTGGTGCTGTACTGCTCCCCCCTCCAGAGAGCCCGGATGGTGGACCAGAATTGCCTCAAATCCATACAGAAGTCTTTCTCCAAGGCCTCTCCAAACTCCTCCCACGCCCAAGTTTTTGCCTCAGCAACCACCAGAGCCGCATGCTGCTTCTACTGCCGGTACCCATCAGCTGCTTCTTAAGCCGGACAGAATCCCTCAGCGAAGGTGCTCAACAACGGGTTTGAGGGTTGCCATCGTGACAGGCGGTGACAAACTTGAAGCCACAGCTCCGATTAGCAGCCTCGACAATGGAGGCACGGAACATGGTCCACTGAGACTCAATGTCTCCCACCTCCCCCGGAATGTGTTCAAAGTTCTGCCAGAGATGGGAGTTAAAGCTCCGTCTCACAGGAGACTCTGTCAGACGTTCCCAGCAGACCCTCACAACACGTTTGGGCCTGCGAGGTCTGACCGGCAACCTCCCCCACCACCGGAGCTAACTCACCACCAGGTAGTGGTCAGTGAATAGCTCCGCACCTCTCTTCATCCGAGTGCCCAAGACATACGGCCGCAGATCCAATGAAGCAATGACAAAGTCAATCAACGAACTGCGGTCTAGGGTGTCCTGGTGCCAAATGCACATATGGACACTCTTATGCCTGAACATGGAGTTAGTCGTGGAGAATCCGTGACGAGCACAGAAGTCCAACAACAGAAAATCACTCGAGTTCAGATTGGGGGGCCTGTTCCTCCCAACCACGTCCCTCGAGGTCTCACTGTCATTGCCCATGTGAGTGCTAACGTCCCCCAGCAGAACAAGAGAGTCCCCAGGAGGGGCAGTACTCCCTCCAAGGACTCCAAGAAGGGTGGGTAATCTGAACTGTTGTTTGGCCCGTAGGCACAAACGACAGTCAGGACTCATCCCCCCACCTTTAGGTGGAGGAAGGTTACCCTCTCGTTCACTGGGGTAAACCCCAACGTACAGGCACCGAGATGGGGGGGCAACAAGTATGCCCACTCCTGCCTGGTGCCTCTCACCATGGGCAACTCCAGAGTGAAAGTATGTCCAGCCCCTCTTAGGAGACTGATTCCAGAACTGGAGCCATGTGTCGTGGTAAGGCCAACTATTTCTAGCCGAAACCTCTTAACCTCACACACCAGCTCCGGCTCCTTCCCTACCAGAAAGGTGACATTCTAGGTCTCAAGACCCGACATGGGTTTTCTTTGTGGGTTGTCAAAATGCGGCACAACAAAAATTTTTAGACTCACATCTGGGCAGATATTTCCTCTTCTCAGCGCGACGTATTTCCTCTTCATTACAAATGTTGCAGCCAGGTAAGATTGCTCTTACGACTTTGGATGGTTCGTGAAGATCTCTTTTCTTGGCAAAATTGTCCCCTAGTACAGATCTCTCTTCTCTTCCCCGACCAGGGAAGTTTGCTGTGAGTTGTCCCCAAGCAGGCAAGTTTGCTTCACAGCCGGAGGAGGGTTGAAAAGATAAGCATCAAATTTATCATATTCCGTGCCGTCGTCCTGATAGCTACTTATTCCAAACTTGATATGAGGAAGTAGTTTGTTGAAAACTTTTCACACTCCTGTGGTGATTAAATATCCAGCGCCAAAAGTCATGGGAAAAAACATGATGACTAAAACCTCTTCCATTGTAGAAATTCTTCCAAAAACACAGAGCTACGGGTCAAAGAGCTGCTTGTCGACTAGCTGATGTTTTGAGATGGAAGCATTTATAACCCTAGATGTTCTGTGATCTATGACATAGATCTGTGTCATAGACAGTGAGGTCATAGCTACAATAACTCACTGTAATTCTGGGGGAAGGTCTTGCTTCTCATCGTTGCTATGGAAACGGCCAGATAGTTCTGCGTTACTAACTATTAACCCTTTGCAACTGCGTCACTTAATCATTTGAGGAAAATGATTAATCATGACGGACGTTGGAAGTGAATATTTTAGGAGGCTCGGGATGAAAACAGGGATTTTAATAAATAAATATTAAGTTTAGATTGACAGTGGTGTATTAAAACCATTCATTTAAGCCGTTTTTTAAAAAAAATCATTCTATAAGGTTTAAAATTTGAACAGGTTTAAAAATGAACAAAATATTTATACATTGATATGAATATTTGATAGTTAGAGGCACAGATCAGCCCCCCTCCTCACCATGAACCTGATATCTGAACAACATGGAGGCAGAGAAACTGAGTTATTATTAGACTGAGGGCAGCCAGACTAGTTTGTTTTGATAAATTATTATATTTAGTTAAATATTATTGCTGAGG
>CAEGAD010049596.1:0-26361 GCA_903067055.1 Poeciliopsis paucimaculata | reverse complement strand
TTTTTCGATAATGAAGGTTTCCTCAGCTCAAACCCTGAGCCCCGACATTGATGAACTGGCATCCAAGAAAAGATGCCTTGTATCTGGCTTGGCCGCGTCAGAGTAGATCAGTGTGTCGCAAAATGAGCAATAAATAAGTTTTCTATGCACCTTTTCTTGTTACGCCAAGGCCTGAATGGTTTATTCATAGTTGTTATGTTATTTTATTTTCAAATTTATTAGCCTGTGTACGGAGCTAATTTTGACATTTACCTCAGAAAGGAGGCATTCAATTTTTATTTAAATTTTATTTAATATGCCATTGACATGTTTTATTATTATTATTAGCAACTCAATTTTGCACGCCTGCACTTTTAAGTTATATAAGCCTTGCTTGTTCAATATTTATTGTTAAATCAAAACTTGTTTGGGTCCATATTAAAGATTCATTTGTTGAACCTTGGCCCGCGACTTTGTTCAATTTAAAATTTTGGCCCACTGTGTATTTGAGTTTGACACCCCTGTTTTATAGGACCTTATGTGGACCAACGGGGTGAAAAAGAACAAAAAAACATTTGTAATGCTAAACAGATTTTGGATTTTTTTTAAATAATTCAATTCAAATTACTTCCTTTAGGTTGGGAAAAATAAAGGCAAATGACCAATAAAGTAAATTCAATCTCATCTTACAGAGAGATTCGAAGTCCAGTTCTGGTTAAAATGCTTTCTTTTTTATGAAACTGTACCTAGTCACTGTCGGCATTACCTCTTCCTGGAAGAGCATGTTACAGCAGAGGGCTGTTGCTTGCAATATCTTGTTGACTGCAATCGTTCATGCTAAGTATGCATGTAGTGATGGTGGAAAGGAAAACTCCTCTTCAACAGGGAGGAACATCCAGCAGACGCTGTCATACACACAAAACAGGATCACAGGATATGTTAAAGAAAAGTAATTCTAATTATGCAAATTTGATTATGACATTCAGTCACTTTTAGGGCAGCCACTAGCTTCCTAAAGAAATGATTAAGAGCTCGCTCCAGAAACAGACCTGGACAACTTTGATTTAAAACTCGAAGATTAGCTCCTCGCAATGTGGATCTGGACAGTGACTGATTAGTCAAGATGGAATTTAAGGTGTTTATTCTCTGCCATGTCTGAAGATCTTTTCTGTGCAGACAGATAAGTAGCTTCAGTGAGAGCTCGAGCCAACATGACAAACAAAACAACCCTGAAAGAAAACAAAGGATAAACGTAAGCAACTCCAAATAAAAATAAATTATACCAACCTACAAACATGACTGATCTAAGAAAAAGCACTCTGACCAAGTTTGCCAAGAAGTACAAAGAGGCATTTAAGGCCTGTGCAACGCAGAGGGGTGTACGGCAGCGAAGTGGGCAAGAGGCCCTGCAAGTGCGGCTTCACAACCACTAAATATTGCACAGGTAATTGTTGATTGGCCTGAGACCCAGGAAGCAGCATCCGATCTGAGGGAAGGAAGTGGAGCCTGGAATAAAACACAAGGCGATGCAAAAAAAAAAAAAACAAACAAAAAAAAACCTCACAACCACGATGGGGATGTAACACCACATGAAGGAAGTTCAAACATGTTTGAAAGATGAAGTAGAAAAGTTATTTCGTAAGCAAGAAATCAGACATGCTACAAGAAGACAGGACAAACTAATTAATCTTCAGTTTGCGGCTAAGTTTATTTATTTTTTCTTATTTTTATCTCAAATATTTGACTCCATAGGCAAATATTTCAGCATCAAGGATGAGCCTGGGCTAGAAACGTTCAATAAGACTACCTTAACTTCCTTGTGTTTATTGAAATGTAGGAAATGTTAGAGCTTAAAATAAAGATTTTCTCCTTGAGCACACATTCATTTAAACAATGTGAGTTTTTCTAGTAAGATAGGAAATGAATGGAAGTCATGTGTTAGCTTTCATGTGTTGATTTCTTGAAGGGGTTTCACAATTTATAGTGGAATATTTAAGTTAGCAATCCTCCAGCCTTTAAGTTAAAGGCAGACGAGACAGTGAGAGATTTCGTGGTGGGAGTTGTGGTTACAGAGTAATTGGACTAAGAAGTAGTGACAAAAGGATTGGGTTGGGTTAGTGGAAGAGGTAAAAAAAAAAAAAAAAGAAAAAAAAAGTGGGTCAGTAATAAAAAAAACAAAGTTAGCAAAATTATAAAACATGCATTTGGGCAATGATAAATAAATCTAGACAGTGGTAAGAAGCATTTGGTATGGCAAAACTATCGGTTGGGTACAGTGACTAAACTGAGTACAGGTACACTAGACAATGGGATTCAGTCATGGACTCTAGTACATTACACATATCTAAACAGAAATGTATTTAAAATAGTTTTAGGTTGGACAGTGGAACAGACAGAGTTGAGGTAGTGGTAAAAAAAAAAAATAATAATACTAATAAAGTTTTGGTTAGCATTAGTTTAAAAAGACGGGGTTGGGGCAGTGGAATATAAGGTTAGTAGAGATGAAAGTAACATTACAGAAATAGATAGGAATATTTCATAAATCCATAAATTCTCAAATATTTATGTCGGAAAATGTGGAACGTTAGATCCTATACACTTTGTGGAAGGCTTTGCATGCATGTGCTTTTTTGTAAGCATGAAGGATGAATTATGCCCACATAAAAAGTATAGGGAGAAATTCAAACAATTTGAATGCAAAACAGCCTTTCAGTTCAGATTAATTTCTTATTCTAATTACCTTATGATACAGGAGGATGATATTAACTGGAAGCTCTCATGACTAAGAATTGAAGTAGAGTTTGCCAACAGCCTACAGATCTGATTAGGCTTGAAAGAAACCAGAAAGTTCTGCTTTAGTCATCTGGAGGCCCCAACAAATTGTCTTGTGTTTTCAATTCAACTTATAAATTATGGCCGATTAGTTTGTAATACATGACATAAAGCACCACTGACAAATAGGGCACAGTTGGAGGTCGTCTCGCTCAGTCATAAAACATGGTGTATTAAATATGTAAGCACCCAAAAACACACAATACACACGCACGCACACGCCCACACACACACCTTAGGACTTGTAACAAGTTGCTACAGATCCCATACACACATTCTTACAAAGTGGAAACATTGAAATTGGCTTTTTACCAACATCTTCAAAACACACACCCACTTACACAGAATTTGCTCAGAGCCTCTTGAGTATCTCCAGATGCTACATGACCAGCTTAATGTCAAGCACCATATAGGATGTGATGCTACATTCTTCGTAGGATTTATGTTAGCCATGGCTAAAACGAGCTAACCAAGAATTAGGCAATGGGTCATTTACGGTGAGAAATCTCCTCTTTTTCCTACTTGCATCATGGCCTATTACAAACTAATGAGAGAGAAGTGTTGGATGTTTGTTTGTGGGTACTCAGGAAAGAACTTGGTGAGCCAAAGCTGTATCTTCTCCACATTTCCTCTCTCTCACTGGTTTTCTGAGGAAACAGCCCAGCTGTGAGAGTCAAATCAAAACTCCCCCCAATCCTGTTGTGCTTTAACGCCACGGCGAAAGATTCTCAACTCGTCCCTCGGGCTGATCTCTTACAATAAGACTTTGCTAGTTTTGATTCTTAGCCCTCGCCGACGGTTCAGAGTTCTTTTCCAGTTTTAGAACCCTCTCCTTCTTTCTATCCAATTCCATCCATTTCTTTACTGCTGCCTCCCTTGCCCAACCCACCTGCAGAACCCTTAAGCTTAGACATTTATAAGTTGCACTCTGAACACAGGTGGCGTGCCCTTTCCAATTATGCCTGCACAGCTCCTGAACCAGATCCTTGACACAATTTTACATTGACACGTCTGTCTGATTTGATACGTTTTGGACAGGAAGAACTGAATGTCCTTGGCAGTGAGAGTTGCGAGATGGATTTTGAAGAAAAAAAAAAAGCCCACTTTAAGCATTAACTTTCTTTTTATGCAGACATAAAACATGAGAAGAAAAGGTTGTAGTAGCACACCCCTATGAAAATGACAGGTTTTTTGTGAGGACCTATAAATTGTAAGATTAAACTGAAAACAATAACTTGAGTAAAAGGAGCAAAATAAGGCATGAAAGGAATGAGGAATGTCGAAGCGCATTTTTCTTCAGTCAGATGCTTCTCTAAATTTGATGTACTACAGACTGCCACAGGCGATTATTCCAACTCACAGCCATAAGGCTACACAGCAGATCTTTGAAGAACCTTGAATTACTGAGTTATGACGACATTTAATTTCCATTTTTGAACTGAATTGTGATTCCTTTTAGAATTTATTGATTTTTGCTATTTTTGCAGTCACATCCCAGATCTTGACTTGGTGACATTTGCCCACTTTATCTTCCAAACTAATCTCTCATTTTTGAGGTCATGTTTTTGTCTGGAGGCCTCTCAACTAGATTATCTGTTGAATTTGGTTCTGAACTGCTCACACGAGTCCAAATCAACACCTCTATTGATTTGGATATGTGGGACTCCCTTAATGTGAGGAGGAAAGCAGTGAGCAAATGGAAATAACCAAAAATACTGGATATGGAGGATTTAATGTTGACCAGAAAAGTGTGTGTTTCGCCTGTCAGCTGATGACAACATGTCTTCAAAATGTGATTTTTTTTGTTTTTTTATTTTTTATATTTTTCTGGGAGGGGGTTGCCCACATTAAAACCCCTGCATGGGATCCAACAGAGTAAGTGCAATCTTTTTTTTTTTTTTCTTTTTTTTAAATTCTATATTTGTTCTCCTACCATATTTGCCTGCTTTTGAGTGAATGTTGCATACTGAAAGGGGGGGGGGGTTTGAAAAGATGTAATTCACTACATGCAAAGCCTACATTTATACAGGCCTCTATACAGTTTTCATGGACAGCTGCAATGCAAAAACTAAACCGACATGAAACAAGTCTTTTCCTCTGCGCTACATTTCTATCTGAACAAAACCTAAAGCCTGCAAAGTACTTCTTCTTTTCAAATCAAAATGTCAAGGACTTCAACAAGGCCGAGAGAAAATTTATTTACTGCAACACATTGTTCCAGATATTTAAATAATAATAATTTTAAAAAATCCAAACTATTTAATATGATGATGTAACAAGCAGATATAACGGAATAAATCTAAGCCAACACACAGAAATGTAACAGGAAGGTTAATAACATTTTGAATAGTTAGAGCAAGGACACTTTATAAGTGCAAGCTGTTGGAAAGATGTTTTTCAGAGATACCTTGTTGGGGTTATTATATTTCAATTTGGAGCTAGAAAGTAAGAAAACAAATGCCACATTTGTTTTCTTACTGTCCACCAGATGCAAACTGGCTAAACAACAACCCGTGACCCGCAGTTGAATCCAGAGGCTGAGCTAAAAATTGGTGTTTTAGATCATGCAAGCCTAAACAGGCCAATGTTGTGGTTTAGTGTTGTTTGGTTGCCACTGGATGTCAGAGCCAATTTTTCAACTTGGCTTTTATAAAAGACCACAAAGCCATGAACAAAATCATGAGGGGAAAAGAAAAGAAGCGCACAAAGAGAAATCCACACGCCGTTTATTTCGTTCCTTCTACTTGGAGTTGTGGCGAGTACTTATCACAGCTGGAGCCCTGCCCCGTCACCATCAATAATCTGAATTATACGTAGTTCCGCTCTCTCTGCCGCCGCCCCGTCCGTTTCATGCACACGTTTTCCTGTAGGTCCCTCATCTGCGAGATTTTCTTCCGTCTCGTCGCCCTTTTCCTCTCATTCTGTACATTTTGCTTGATCTCTGCCTTTCGTACTCATGGAAGGACGCCCCATCGCTTGTGAAACCGGACCGTGACTAAGCGTGCACTGGTGTGAAGGATGGCCAAATGGGAAGAGACGAAGCACTGAAATCATAATTCACTGGGACATAATGTGTGGAGGATTTCAGTAAGATGTACTCCAGGGAGGTCTGGATGTGTGCTTGGGTCCAATCGTGAGATTATCGGTGTTTATGCACTCGTCTACGGATGGGATTCGGTTTTGCTAAGTGTTTATTTGTATGTGCAAACACACCACGTTTTGGAGCGCCGCAAAAAAAAAAAAGAAAGAAAAAAAAATATGCCCCTCAGTGTTTTCTTTGGAGAATTGGCCCAGCTTTACTTTAAAAGATTACAGGAGACAAGATGATGATCATCATCATCATCTTTTCCTCTTCAACTCATGCCTGTGGAAGTCACACAGCAGTAAATCCTCACTCTCTGCGAGGTGGAAATTTGCAGTCATCCACCTCCTACTCCGTCTTTGATGGAAAAAGATGCATTTAAATGCAAAAATGATGAAGGAGAGTGATATGTGATTTATTTTCTAAGTCTCTCTGGTTGCGCGCGCCTTACTTTCAGGTCTCGGAGCACTTCTTCATGTAAGATGGGAGAACAATGTCAAGCTTGCGGCTGCTCTGACCAAGGGTTTTATTAATTTTTTCAATCAGCATATTAGTTTCTTGTTCATGCGGTTCTTGTTCTATGCGGTTTTGCCAGTTCATCATGACTTACAGGAGTCGGGTCAGGGTAATAAATTTATTGAAAAAAAGAAAAAAGAACCGAATGAACCAATTTTTGTTGTACACACTATCTATGAATGTAGTATTTACAAGTTGCAATGGTCAAATCAATGCATTTTTCAATATGTAAAAAAAAAAAAAAAGGTGTGACAGCCTTACTTATGTTGCCGTAGTTTGGCACCAAAAAAAGGAATGCGTTGGTTGGAAAAGAAGGCCAGAACCACTTTCTCAAAGCTTACAGATGCAATATAGTTTGAAGGAGTATGTTTATACACAGCATACAGTGACTGACATTTCACTGCTAGTGATTATGCCTGTAAACTCTCACTCGCTGTTGCTTAAAGTAAGTATGATTACAGAAGCAAGCAGTGTGTGTTCTATCTTGTTTCTTTCTCCTTTTATTCTCAGTCTGTGGTTGGTTCGATGGCTCCCTGTGTCTTTGAAAGTGTGTTACAGTGGTATGACATCACAGCTCCCTGCCACAGCTGTAGCCTATTTACTTGTCTCCAGTGGTACAGCTTCTCAGGGCAACTCGCTAGTCATTTCCAGATGACTATCAAGTTCTAGTAAAACATTCTATGTGTTTTTTGACTGTCTACTTTCTTTACCTCTGTATTCTTTCTGTCTGGTTTGCAACTCCGGATTCCTTACAACCTTCCTCCTCATAAAACGTTAACCATTTTTTGAGCCTGACAGGTTATAATTTGGTAATGTAAATGAAGTTATTAGAATATTTATCTGTCACTAAAGTCAGGATGCCCTCCATCAAAAAAAAATATTTGAAAGTTAATAATTTGCTTAAGTGTTTTAGTCTGGACCACAAACCCATTCAAGCCTTTTGCTTGTGTTATAGGGTTTAAACCACGATGGCAGCCATTTTACCACGCAAGTAGAACCAGCTTTTTTATTATTATTTTTATGTATTACCTTTTTAATTAGCTTCAACATAAAAGTGGTTTCTGACGCAGGCACTCCAGACAGGTTGTAGCGATGAGACGTCTGGTTCTTTTGAATGACATGCGCTCTTTTGATGTTGACTTAAGAGAGTCCACTTTTATGGTTTTAAGTTGACATGCCTCCCCTTGTGTGTGTGCACGAGCCGTTTGCACCTCACAGACACGTATTCATACCATTTTTGGCTCATCTAACCGCTTGCGTTCCACTCAGAAATACACAGACAAAAGGAATAAAAGAAAATGGAACACAGTGATTTTTCAAAGGTATAACTGAGAAATAAATTACCCGCAGTGGGAAAACAACAGTTTTCCTTCTTCTGCTGATGTGCACTTTGTCTATTGTGTGTTTGGTGCCACCCTCTGACTGAGGCTATAAATCTCTCTACAGTGTGTACAGTAAGTCAAACACAAAAATCTGGGTCACAAAAGAATGTTTGCAATGAGTCCTAAGGGACTCTAGTGGCTGGGTACAGCAGACGGCCACAGGCTCTGTGGTTGAGCTGACACTAGCGTGGTTTGGGAAGTATAAATTACACGGCGGTATCAACCCTCAGCCCTATATTTTAGCCTGATTTAGTCAGCCCAAAGGCACAGTTTGCAAAGTTAAAGTTTTAGTCAAACCAAACAAAACCACAGATGTCTGAGCAGGTTTGTTACTGACTGTGATTTGACGGATATTTTTTGCTCTGCCTATTCTGCTATCAAGCCTGCAATCGGCAAATTTTTTTAAATGCAGCCAGTAGTTGCTTCTGTGACTGGTATTTGTTCATTTTTTCACTCCTTCTTTTATTTTTCTCTCAAACAAAAAGAAAAATTAAGAGAAAGATTTATGAAGTCAAAATTTTCTCTCAAATTTAACCTCACATATTTCTTTCACTTCTGAATATCCCTCTCTCTTCCTTCGCATAATGCCGTGACTGCAGTTTCTCTTTGAAATGGATGTGCTGCAGGGTGCGCCCATCAAGATAAAGTCCCGACACTGACTGCATGGTTTCTCAGCAGGGAAGTCGCTACATAGTTGAATGTCAATGTGTTAGTGACGTGTCATCCACAAATGACGCATCGCAGCCTGCCAGTCCCCATCAGGACCAACACATTTTGGGCGCATCAGTCGCATCTAAGGTAAATTTTTAGGTCTTGTTTAGCTTAACAAAGGTAATTTTGGACTCTCTTTCATGCACGCGAAGAATATCCAAACTCCATCCAAACTTTGTGACAGAGCAAAAAATTATACTATTGTGGTACTTCTTATAAATTTGCTCATTGACCACAACCAATATACATGTAAAATCTTTGAAATGTACCATATTTTCAGTGGATTAGTATTTTTTTTCTTACAGTCCCATTGTTCCACCGTTACTTAAATAAAATGAATCTGCATAGTCACTTCCTCAATTCCTCAAGTTAGATCTTCTCCTATCCGCTAAGCAACGTATGCACTAGCTTACAGGCAGACTGTAAAACGACCATATTGGTTTAAGCTGTTTGTGCAGTTGTTTGGCTACAAAAAGACCTCATCTCTTAGAAGACCTTAGACATCTGCATTTGAAACACCGGCATAAGTGAAACCTGCCCAGATGTGCAATCTGTCATGTCACTGCCTATTTATAGAACCTCATTTTAGCTCTGTGTGTGGGACAGGAGCAATAAAGCTAAACCCATTAACTCACACTGACACACCTGACACAAATAACTCTATTTCAAGTTGTCTGAAAAGGTTGACCATGTTACTGTGACCCTGACCAACAGCAGGAGCCTAAATTAGTCTTCAGTGTATGTGAAAAGGCCCATACACACATCCACATCTGTTGTAAACATAAAAAAGGATAACCCCCCGAGGTGAGAGAGTGTAAAGTGGAAAACTGCACCCAGGTGATGGTGTCAGGAGAAAGGAAACTGACTACTGCAGGAGAGGTCAGAGGTCACGCTGCATGTGTTCCCTCTGAGTGCTAATGTAAGTGCAGACATGAATACATGTAGAAGTTCAGCTGTGGAGTCTGAGTGTGTCTGCCAAATAAACACAGAGAGTAAATTATGTCCTTTTTGCAAAGCTGCGACACGTGTGCGCCGGCGCTTTTGCGACCTAACAACAGGGGTGGGAATTAACACCCGCCATTTGCTAAATGCGAGATTTGAAAAGCTTCCTGAAGCTGACCTATTGGAGGCAGTAGTACGCATGAGCGGCAACTACACTGCTGCGAATAACATTATCAGTGGAAGAGGAAGTGGACGCCAATGGTGCATTTCACTCCTGGTGTACAGCGGGTGGCAAAAACCACCAAATTTTCTCACGTGAAGCCAAAGGACTAACCCTAAATTTAAACAGCATCTCTTTTTTTTTTTTTAGAAGTTTAGAAAACAGGCGACAACATGTGGCTTTCTATTTCTTGACAGGAGTAACATGTCAGTGTTGTGTTGCTAATGTGGCCAGCAGATGCCTCTCATTTTGCCCCATTGCCAATCATTAGCCTACCAGACTTTTCACACCTGCTTTTACATCCATGCTAGAGTAGAAAGTAAAATTTTCAGGAACAAATATTAAGTTCAACTAAATCAAAAATATAACGAATGCTTATAACTTTTGAAGTACTTTAAAATAATCAAAAGTGGCAAAAGTTGTTCTATTTCTTACGCTTTAGCATGTTATCATGTCACAACCACAACCTGTAATGTGTTTTGTAGGAGATTCCATGCAGTCAAAGCGATGCAAAATGGGAGGTGATTTAAAAAGAAATAAATTAATTAATTAAGAACTAGCTATAAAGTATGTTAAGCATATGATTTTTCCCCGTTTTAATCTGACACTCCTAAATAAAAATTGTGTAACATCACAAACAAGTAGAGCCCTGGTCAGAAAAGATCAACTTTGAGGCTTTTAGGCTACAAACCGCATCATGCTTGGGGAATGCTACTATTAAGCAAAGAAAATAGAGTTAATGGAAAGACGGCTGAGTGCCCAGCCCATGAACGGGTCTCTTAAATTCATCATATAAAGTGGTTTTCTTTCTCACTTCAACTTAGATCTGAGACTCACAACAATGGCATAGTTCCGACAGCAACGAGATGGACTTCACTTCGATGAGAAATAATGTGGAGTGTTCATATCGCGCGAAGTCATGCCATGAAATCTCATTACAACCGTCGTGGCTGGTACTTTCATCAGCCACATCGCCTCGTGAAAGAATCCTTAAACAAGCACCCCTGCAGTGCGAAGCGCCGCAGCGTGATTCGGCAGCCTTGTCAAATGAGGTCACCCAGCATTCAGTAAACAGAATCCGTCAACAAGCCAGCAAACATTTAGCTACAAAAAATGTTTTTTACTAGACTTGGAATCTTGCAACATTTGGCGAATTTGGGTACGAGAGTTTCCTAACCTCAGCCCACAACAAAGGCAACGTGGGAACAGCCAAGGAAGAACAGCTGCTTTTAATGTGGTCTGCCCATAAAAATGCATTATATTACCTAATCCTCTCAGCAGAACAGGAGAGAAGCCCGCTAATCGTGGACACACACCACTTTTGCTCACCGGTCCTCTGGCAAATCTGAGGCCTCGGCTTTGCCTCAGCTTGATTAAGAGCTGCACGAATGAAAACGGAGCAGGTGACATCAGCTACGGCTCCATGAAGCAGATGTCTTACGGTTCATTTCTGTTGTGACGTGACCCTTTGACACCTGAGTGTTAGCTCACTTATTGTTATCATCACACCCATTCCTAAACATCCAAACCAATTGTTTTGATGTCCACATTCTGCATAAGTCATCCCTGCAGAGAAAGCAAACATAGTTTTAAAAAAACCAAAAACACCATGTTACAGCCTTAATAGAAAAGGGAATTAATTGCCCTTTTCTGCAATTAATTCCACCGTCAGCTTCTTGCACTGTTTTACAAGAAACAGCTTGCAATAAACAATAGTCTCTGTATTGTGTATTGTTCCTTTTAACATAGCAGAGTGTATGTGTCATAGATGGGTAGAAACAGACATTTAAGTTGTGAAAAGAAGAAGTAGGAAATGTGTTTTTTTTTTGGTTTTTTTTGCTAAAGAGAAATGGATCAAAGACTAAATATGAAAGTTATTTAACAGACCTGGATCCAAACCTGTTACGCCAAATCAGTTTTTTTTTTTTGATTTTTATTTTATTTTTATGAGAGCTGTTAAATCATCTCCGTAGGAGGTTTGAACTCTACATGCCGAGCACCACTCGAACACAGTGCTTTATCTGCTTTTACATTGAACTGAAAGCTTAAGAAATATTTCGCAAGTGCTCATTGTCGTGCTTTTTGTCTTTTCAGTCTTCCTAGTCTCAATCAATTGCACAAAACCATAGTTTCTTCCTTTTGTAGTACAGTACAGGCTTTTTATGACCAATAATAGATGTATCGTTCCAGTGCAGGAATTTCCTTTCGCTGGTTGGCTGGGCAGGTCATGAGAGGGAAAAACTCCCTCATATCGGCAAAGGGGGACACCAGCCGGCTCTATTTGTTTAGTCTCCATGGAAATGAATGTGTATCATTGTGCATGCAATCAAAAGAGTCCACGGCTGATTCTCTCTCTATACGTTCGAGCTTCACCCCGGTCCCCGGCCCTGAATGTTGAGCTTTGTTATATTTGAACCTGACAGTTTCTGATTATGTCATCTTCAAACACCTTTGCGCGCAAGACAAGTCGACCCAATAATGAGCAAACGCAACAGGAGTTTGATTTAGCTGCGCTGCGCGTCTCTGACGAAGGCCAAGGGAAAGGCTTCTCTCACTCTTTGGCTTGTCAGATTCGGTTCATTTAAGTTCATATTATTTGTGGTTGAAATTAGCAGAGCACAACCTTGTTTTTCTTTAAGAAATAGCTCCCCGGGGCTTGCCGTTGCCTGGCTGCCTTGGTCCTCTGAGGGAAAAGGCGAGATGGGAGGCAGCAGAGGTATGCTAACATCATTACCACGGCTGTTATTGAGTCTTCTCTTTGACAGAAACTTGCCAAACATAGAAAATGCTTAATTCATTTGGATTTTCCTGTGGTCAACAAATGGATGGGCACCTATGTGGTTGCCCGTTTCTCACACACTTTAAATCACCTGTGTGTGACCAACTGTTTTCATTCAATCCGCCTGCCGTCATAAGACACGGAATCATTTAAACCCCACGTGTGTTTTACTGTGCGTGCGGTCCGTGTCTGTTTTTATGAGCTTTTTTTTTTTTTTTCGTTAAGTATGTATAGTTTTGGAAACTGACAATCTGTCAACCCCTACCTCCCATCCGTCAGACCGTGACAGTTGTCGTTTTCTTAAAACACCAGGTGGGTTAAGACATTTTTTTTTCATAACAAAGCACGTAAAGAAAACCACACCCACTGACAGGAGAGGTCAGTTGGAAAAAAAAAAAAAGAAAACCAAACAAACAAAAAAACAAGATAATTATACAAATAGGAACTCCTTCATGCACTTATTAATATAAAAGCTAGTTGGCTCATAGTTTCACACATACATAGCAAATCTAAGACATTTCTTGTGACGAGTGTCAACTGCTGCAGCGCTGTATGTGTCAAAAAAAACTAACTTAGGACAAAAAGAACATACGATAAAAAAAACAACAAAAAAAAACAGCAAAAAAGTAAAAACAGTAAAACTGTTGAATGATATTCACTTTGGCTGAATTAATGCAGCTCTTCATGGCTGAATACTGTTACTGTCGTCGTTCTTTTTTTCCACGTCATTTAACTTAACTGCATTTATGAACTTAATGTTTGGACTTTTCTTTTTTGTTACTCTGATTCCCAGATAGAAAAGGAGCAGAGTTTTTTGGGGGTGGAATCTGTGGCCGCTGTTGTTTGCGCTCTCTAGAGTGTCCACCCTGCCCAGGAGGAAGATGTGGATTGCCGAATGGAGTGACGGCTCCCATCAGGCTGTAACACAAGGGCGGAGGCTCTCAACTAGAATAACAAGACCGCTGCGGATGGCTTTCGTCAGAACCAACCCTTTCATACTCACCTAAATTTGCAATCGTAAAACAGCAAAAGCAAATATGAGTTCTTTTCTAATGTAATTTAATACAAGATGAAGGATCAGATGTTTTTACGAGTTTTATCACCCCCAGGGGACAGTTCTGGGTGACAGGCAGGCAGTACTAACGTGGAAGAAACCCAGTCGCCACGATCCAGACTAAAGGGGAAGAGGGCAGGAGACTGAATGTCACCTTCATATCCAACCGGTGGATTGATTCAGAACCTTTGGGGAGCTGCGGGAAATACCTCAGTTTGACAGGAGACACTAAACTAAACAACTAGCATTCCCCCCAGGAGATCGTCTTAACTGCAGAAAAGCTATGAAATATGGACCCTTGGCAACTGTTTTACACCCAGTTTCGTTGCATGCAGCACAGCGGGTGGTGTTTGCATTTCAATCGTACCTTACACGACTCGATAAGATTCTTTACATGTCCCAAAGTATCCGGCTCAAGTCTAAAAATACCGGCCGGCACAGTTTCTCTGTAAAGCATAATTCATCTCATAAAACCTTGTGTCAACTGTAATTACGCCTTAATGAGTATCTTGGAGACGGCTTTTTCCGTCACAAAAATACACACGGTATGTTGTACAACATCTGAAAACAGAGATATCTCTCTGGCGTCTGCGGTGCGCAGACATAAATGTTCTGATATACTGCGCCCAT
Organism: Poeciliopsis paucimaculata; assembly: GCA_903067055.1. Lineage (NCBI taxonomy): Eukaryota > Metazoa > Chordata > Actinopteri > Cyprinodontiformes > Poeciliidae > Poeciliopsis > Poeciliopsis paucimaculata. The sequence goes on along the minus strand of CAEGAD010049596.1, from coordinate 12,234 downwards.
CAGGTACAACATTAAAGCTGCTAAAGGCACTGTCAAGTGTTGTGAATCACCCAGATCATCTTGGTATGGTCCAGTATATGTCCTGCTAGAAAACCTTTGATCCTGGTTTACATGTAGATGTTGAATCAATACTTTCAAGCCACGGCAGAAGTAGCCAGTTGGAGTGAAACAGAAACAAGAAATTATATATGTTGCTGCACAGAATGTGTACAATGTGAGACATAAGCTGTGCTTTAGTATAAAAAAAAAAAAAAAAAAATGTTCAGGTTTGTAGTTAGAGGTTTCTCTAAAATAATAATAATAATAATAATAATAATAATAATAATAATAATAATACTGGCAAACTGAACAGGAGCCAAATTCACTCTGTTATATATATATATATATTTTTTTTTTTTTTTTTTTTCCCAGCAATGATATCCAAGAAGGTACAGGAATCAGATGAGTTTGCAGATTGTGGCAGTTGAGGAATGTTTAAGAGATTTTGACATAAATTCTGAAGCCTGAAACATTAACAATAATTATCTTTTAACAAATGTTAAGGGGTATGGATCTGTTAAGATTTATGTCTGACTCATTTCATCTAATTAGTTTCCTTGCATATTTGCCTGTCGTATAGTGAAATTAGTAAATCTCATATTCTGCTTTTGTCACCCTAAGCAGATACATGACTTGGCACCACCATGGCACAGCATATTGTGAGTACTGTGCTAATTTACTCTGACTTTTTCCCCATGGTACTGACTGGGGCTGTTAGGACTGGGTTTAGCGCAGGTCTGTCGCCCTGGCGATCATTTCAGTTGAAGAAGCATGGGACACAAGGGAAGTACAAGAAACACTGGTTCAAATATTCTTTAACTAGACTGCATTAAGCAGACTTTATGATTCTTCTAGCAACTTCACTGAAAAATAGTCACTGATGGTTGGTGTTAATGAAAATTCAACATCCAAAATCAGATTTATCTTTAACTGCTTCCGTGCTCCATGTTCTTACATGCTGCTCAAACATGTGACTAGTAAACACATTTGAAGGAGGATTTGACGAAAATACAGAATTAAAGACAAAAAACGAGGGCGGTTGCCTTGTTCCTTTGGTGATACCACTAAAGGCACGGGATTGTGACAGACTGTGTTTTGTAGAATAGATTTACTGTTATTCAGTAAGAACTAACAACTAAATCCTAAAACAAAGCAAAAAACCAAGCATGGCTCGTTCTGTAGCTGACAAAGCACGCCTGAAGTGAGTGTTGCTGTTTTCGAGGAAAAGTCTGACAATCAGCTTTAACATCCATGTCTGATCAGAAAGTGCTGCAGTTTATGAGCCCACACTTAACTCTGTGAAAGAGTCCCGAAAAGAACTCCAGCTCTTTCTCAGCAAACACCAACAGCCACGCTCCACTGGAACCCGGATTCCTGTTGCACAATTGAAAGCAGGCTGTTAAAATCAAACATTTATTTGGAAACAGTCACAGCTTACATGTGGACCAACACGGGTCATTTGATTGTTTAGGTCACCTCCATAAATAACCGTGTAGACAGTGACTTGCTTTAATAGCCTCTTGGCTTGTTTTTCTTCGTGTCATATGTTGCCAGAAAAGATCTAATCCCATCGTCTTCGCTGGTCTTGATTTAAATACAAACTTAAGCGCCATAAAATGTGAACGTGTTATTTTCCAGACAGAGGCCACAAGGGGAACAGCTCTCACCACTCAGCCTTTGGACAACGCAGTGCTGATGTGTTTTGCACAAGATCATTACCAGGTTGTGCCTTATTAACCAGTGCACTAGCCATGTTCACTCACGTATTAGAATGTTTCACACATAAAAAACAGCCGCATGCTTGTGTTCACGCATAAATCACCTCGGTGGAAAAACAGTTTTGAACTCCAAATATATATATATTTTTTTTTTCCTTCTTCTTCTTCTTTTTGTTTCTTTGCTTTCTGCAGATCCAATCACAAAATGACATCCGATTATCGTCCGTGGCAAGAAGAGAAGCTGCGGGGGATCCTACAAACAGTAGTTGGACGTCATTTTAATTTAGTCAGCACACAAGTCAATTTGATGCCCCGCCAGTGCGCAGGAGGAGAGTCTCCGCAGCAAAACTCCTCCAGCGGTTTGAAGGTGAAGCGAAACAGAATTTGTTTTCGCTATTTTTCCGGAGGAGGTCACACACTGACAGCCCCGCCGTGTGAAATCAACACTCATCATCTATGTGGAAAAGAGAAAGAAAGAAAGGAAAAGAAAAAAAAAGTCGACGTCTTCACGAAAAGCAATCTGAAAGGTGGGCACGGTGGATCCGGCTCTCGTGGGGCCAGGATGGACGTATGTCGACGTGAGCAGCTGTAGATCTTAATCATTGGCATGCACAGTGATATGGCTACACACTGGGTTTTCAGGCTGTCCACACAACAGTGATGATGCGCATCATATTTGGGAAATATGGGTTAGGATTGCATGAAAAAGCATATGCAACGCTTAGGCTTTTCACACTGAAACTGCTCCAGGAAAACGCAAAAGGAAGAACGAAGAGGCTGATGTTGAAAGCAAACAATCAGCATTCGTGTCGGATGTGTGCTGGAGCCACTTCCCTTTTTTTTTCCTGTTAGTAACTCATACTTGCTCATTGTTACACAAGTTTTTGAATGAAACTGTGTTCGTTGAAATCGACTGAAAAGGAGGTTGGTGCTCTGCCATGCGTCTGCCTATTTACAGTGAGATCAGGGCAACGGCCTGCTCCGGATTGCATGTTTAAACATTTATAGCACAGCTGGAGATGAGCTTGAGTGGGTGTTTACTATGCCTCAGAAAATAGCGTCAATGTGAATATTTGTGTAAACTGCAGAAATGGACAGAGACAGAGTGGGTGGAATGAACTCAGAGCAAAGTTTGGTTCCAGGTTTAGGGGAAATGTCGATAGTGAGCCGACACAAGTCAATATGTTTATTTCTTGCATCTATATTTCATAAACACCAGTTAATGGCAGTAAATCGCAATGTTTGACCAAACTTAGAATTTGTTTTATTTTGATTCTGTTACACAAGGCAAAGCGATTTTATTTATATAGCTCTGTTTTAACCTTTTTTTTCTGCAATAAGGCAATTCACGGGGCTTTACATTAGAGGTACCGAACCCTGTCCTGCTGTCCAATATATGTTATAGATGTTTCCCTTTTGCTGCTCACTCAGATTACATGAATTCTGCAGTACTTGGAGACTTGCTGTGGAGGCAATGCAGTCATTTGAACAAGGTATGCTGCAGCGGGAACACATCTAAACCATTCAGGGCACTGGCTCCTGATTATCGTTTTGCACGATTAAAAGGAAAATAAAGCAAGCAAAACAAAATTGCATCACAGTGGCAAAGTGAGAGAAAACAATGACAGGTTGTAAAAACTATTTGTTTTGATATTCCATCTGGTACCAATCAAAGGTAATCTAATGGGTTGTAGGCTTGTTTTAAAGGAATTCCGCTTTTTGGAATCACAGTAGTATTACGGATGTTTTTATGTCCCGGATTGGGGGAATTCTATGGAGCATAGACATTGATTACTGCTTATCCATATTGGAATCTCGTTTTGGCAATGCAAAATAGGCTTCAACCAAAATGCTTGAGTGGTCTTGTATCAAGACTTGAGTGGTCTTGATACAAGAATAACTGGTGAAAACCGGTTGAAGGCTGAGTGGCTAGAAACACCATTCTATGCTAAAATATGTGGAAGTACTTAGCTGTGAAAGAGTGTGAATTTTTTTCCAGAATTTAGCCGAATTATTGCCATTTTCTTTTCATTTCAATATGCATAAAAAAAAAAATTATATTTCACAAATTATTGAGTATATCAGTGCCAAACGTCATATCCACCATGTTCCTAAATGAGCAGAACATTGTAAAAGTTGTAAATAGTTGAAAGAGCAGAAAAATTTTAGAAAGTAGCGGATCAAAAAGTTTATGGAAAACTAATAAAGTATAAAGAGAAACAGGATCTGAATCGTGTGAATGCCCACAACATTCAGGACAAGTAGAATCAGGACCCAGCTGGCCTTCCTTGCTTGGTTTCACATCTTGGCTGCAAAGTGGGATTTTTTTTGTTTGTTTTTCCAATTCTTAGGACCGCAGCGTTCTCTGCTTTTATTAACATTCCTAGTGATGATGTGTGAAAAGCCCAATATGAAATTTTATTATTAAAACTGCATCTGCCAGTTATGATTAATAAAAAGTGCACGTTCTCGTAGCTTGTTAGATGTATATGTATGAAAATTTGGGTCTTTCAGTTTTATTGTTTGTTTGTTTAATCTGATTTTCAGGGTACATAACCCCAGACTACAGACTCAAATTTTCATAATCCTCAAATGAAAGATTCAGCTGTAGGCTAAAAATGTTGTAGTTGTTTTTAAACATATCTATATAGAAACGCATGTAGAACTTTTTTTTAGAACCCTGTGGAATCCCAGGACCTACAACAAAATCAAAAACAGCGCCCAATACAGACATGTCTCTTCATTGAGAAAATGAGAAGATTTATTGGGAAAAAATGAAGCCTTAAAATGACAAAAAAAAAAAAAGTGGCAGTTCTAGACATTAGGAGGTTAATAAACTTTCCCTAACTGGCAATATTTTTGCTCTCCTTCAAAAACTGCTCCTAAAAAATAGAGGAACAGATTTTTATTGCTGCTACGGCTCTGCTTCAACTTGACCGCCAAAGAGAAACGTCACGTTAATCTTGGTGTCATCAATTAACCCAGAACAGTGTGTCCACTTTCTAATGTGCAAGGAATTCCTATAGGCAACAAAGCACAATAAACTTCAGATGTGCAAAGAGCGCAACAGTCTTCCATCTTCTGTCTGCATATGGAACGGAGGTCTGATAGCGTAACTAGTTGACGATTTAAGCAAGATAGTCGTAATGCAGTTATTAATGAGTCATTTACTGACTCCAGACTCCATTACTGCAAACAAACTACTAAAACGGACACATACACCGTGTTCCAAATTATTATGCAAGTGAAATTTTCCCAGATTTTCTGAAAAGGTCAATGCAAATGACAGTCAGTATAATTTTCAAGTCATGAACTATTACAGTATAGGTTAAATTTTACTGAACAAAGCTCCCCATGAGAACAGTATTTTTTTCAAAAATGAAAAAAAACTCAAAATGCACTGATCCAAATTATTATGCACAGCAGATTTTCTAAACATTTTATGGATTATAAAGAACTGCAAACAGTCATTCTTTGAATGTGCAGCATGAAGTGGTCACATGTACTAAAATCAAAAGCTATTTCAATCAAAAGCATCTTAACAGACCAAGTTACATGTTAACATAGGACCTTCTTTGATATCACCTGCACAATTCTTCCATCCATTGAACTTGTGAGTTTGTGGATAGTTTCTGCTTGAATTTCTTTGCAGGATGTTAGAAAACCTTCCCAGAGCTGCTTTTCTGATATGAACTGCATCCCACCCTCAGATCTTCTGCTTGAGGAAACTCCAAAGACTCTCAATAGGGTTGAGGTCAGAGGAGGATGGTGACCACACCATGAGTTTCTACCCTTTTATGCCCATAGCAGCCAATGACCATCTCATCCTTGCAGCATGAGATGGTGCATTGCCATGAATGAAGATGATTTTGATACTGAAGGTGCTGCTCTTCTTTTTGAACCATGACAGAAAGTGATCAGTCAGAAAGTCCATATATTTTACTGAGGTCATTTTCACACCCTCAGGGACTCTGAAGGGGCCAACCAGCTCTCTCTCTCTCCCCATGATTTAGACCCAAATAAATGACTCCACCACCTCCTTGCTGACGTCACAGCCATGTTGGGACGTGGTGGCCATCCACCACTGCGTCCATCTGGACCATCCAGGGTTGCACAGCAGTTATCAGTGAACAAGTCTGTTTGAAAATTATTCTTCAGGTACAGCTGGGCCCACTGCCACCGTTTCTACCCAAAGGGAGAAGATTGAACAGTGTGAGGAAATCTGCCAGGACTTTTTTGACTTTGGATAATATTCTGGACTTGTATACAATGCCATTCAGTTGAAACCCAATAATTTTTCCACATTCCTTGATAAGACCCTGTAAGCGATTGTTTTTTTTTGTTTGTTAGTTTGTTTTTTAATTCAATAAGCCAAACCAGCAAAGAAATGAGAACATAAGGACAGATTCAATAAAATACTGGATTCCATGTCGCTCATTATTTTTACACCCTTCCAAGCTGGGCAGGAGTTACCTGACTCTGTACTTTAATCTCATAATAACGCCGGGCAATTCACGTCTTTCCGGGACATATGATACAAAGTCACACGTCCCATTAAATCATTTATTCCTCTCAATAATGGCCTTCCTCACTGCTTCCGAGAATTGTGGTTTGTTGTTTGGGAATTTACGACAAAATCTGTTGGTTAGCAAGTCCTCGCAGAAGATGACGCAGGCGGACATGTTTTTAGTTAATTCGTTTTGATTTTTACAAGCAGTTTTAAAAACCTCCCAGTCAGTGCAGCCAAAACAATCCTGAAAATGCTGTGCTTTATCATGTTTTAAGTTAAAAAGAGGCAAAAACAACTAGTTTCATGAATGTGCACATCCTGGATGTTTTTTTAAGGCACTTTCTAATTTGATTTCCCCACGTGTTAAATTGAATCTAAGTAACTGTAAATAAAGTTTAGTCTTGTTAGTTCAGTACTGTTCTCCTGATATTTGCTCATTTGCATTCTTTAGGCCAGAGTTTGCACATAGGGTAAAATGATCAGGAAAAGGTCCACATCATTATATACATCACGGCATTGTGAAGTAAGTCACCCGTAATTGGAAAATTACCGAACAGGGACATAAGGAAAACTGGGGGAGACTGAATCTGGAGATGGAAGCTTCCAAAAGGCTCACAGCAACACTGAGGGAGCTGCAATACTTTCCAGAAGCTACTACTTCTGTTCAGCATGCGATAATGTGGTGCACGGTGGTGTAAAACCGTTGTGAGATGGAACCTTTTGAGACGGAAAACATCCAAGCCAGGTGGAAATCTATCAAAACCTTGTGGCTTGAATGTTTGGGCCAAAGCTTCAAGGGATTAGTGATCCAGGGGGATTTAACATGGGACATATGGGTGCATTTAACATGGGGACATATAGGTGGATATAACATGGGGACATATAGGTAGATTTAACATGGGGACATAACAGAGCACTTAATATGGGACATATTTCAATCACTTTTGAAACCATGTTCCAGAGTGCATAAATTTGAGAACGCTGGTTTCATGTTTCCCTGTTGGCTATTCAAGCTCTGTCTTTCCACCAACTGGAACGGCGTACCTACTGCAGCAATTTATTTATTTTTTTTTTTGTTCTGCTGCATCTTGTCGTGGCAATGCATATTTTTCTTTAATCTTTTACAAAAAATCACCATGCTCATCTCTGTGAGTACAGGGACTTAGTTTGAGAATTGTAGTCTAAGTTATGGTGGATCTGATGTCAGCCTTGAACTTAGCTGTGAGTGCCTTTGGAGTGAGCTGAAGGTTATGACATGAAAACATCAATGAAACCACATTCCTCACAAAAAGTCAAGGTCAGACCTTTCAGTTTCCAGCTCAGATATTCTTCTCTCAACACACAGTCCAGCAGCTATGCCCAGAGAGATTGTCAGGAACAAAATTGTGAGCAGTCTCCAGATACACAAAAGATGAGGACTAATCAGTAATCCCAACAGTCATTTGAAAACTACGGGAGAACACATATTGTGTTGACTTCCCAACTCTTACACAACCAGGGCCATTGCCAGGCCACCACTCTCAAAGTTGGACTCAGACTTCTCACTTGCACACTTGCGTGTCCTTTCCTAGGAAGGTTGAGTACCAAGAGTGATCCCCTGATCGTTAGAACCCAGTAAGGCAATCTACCTCATTACTGGTAGTGATCATATTAGGAACAACCTAATGGTGAGTTTTTTCAAAGACTTGATAGTTTTCTTTACCTCCATCTGCAGTTCCCCACCCAAAACAAAAACAGTCTGGGTTGAACGCTGCTTCCCTTTTTGACAAACTGAATAGTCTTCATATGCCATTTTTTATCTCAAATTTTATTCTGGAACTATAGTAACCATATATATATTTTTTTTTATCTCTTGCCTGTCAGCTGCTTGTGGATCCAAACAATAAAGGCTAAATTTTTCAACTTGATTGCTCACAGCAAAGTTTGTGTCACAGCAACATCATTGTCACTGGCTGTTGCAACAAGAACCAGTAACCTACTGGCTGCAACCTATTCAAGCCTTAACTGCAGATGAGACCATGAAAGTGGTCAATTGAGATTTCATGTCCCCAACCTTTCTTGTCTGTGGTAAAGCCTTTCCCGGAGACGTGAGTTAAAGACCCCCACACATCAGATGTTCCGATGGCTACTCATTCTGGCATATCAGGTCTCTTTGGTGGATGTGGTAAATGCCCTGAACAAAAACTGTTGGGAAGAATGTCTGCCTTCAGAAATTAATAAATCTGAATTCAGTTTTGTTTTGAAGTTGAAGATATGATGTAACTCAGGTCGGGAAGCCAGTTACATTATTGAAAACCAACACTGGTTTTACAAAACCAAGGCAATATTTTAATTTATGCTTTAGACCTGGCCTCGCAAATTAAAACGGTTATTTATCAATGCATGGAAAAAGAGGAACGGATAGTGTCAGAATGACCTACACCTTATGCTGAGTGTCATTACATTGTGCATTTGTTTAAGCAAAGATGAGCATGCTGTTCTCACTGCACAGCCAAGCAGCTAATAAGATATTTCAAAGCCAGTGTGGACACAATTGTCAGAATGAGTTGAAACATCTCTCAAATTGAACACAGACTGACCTAAAATACAACCAAAGGTTTTTCTTCCCTTTAAAGGATGAGCTAAAAAGAAAAACTAAGCAGCAGAAGCATCATTACTGGAGATCATCTTCCAAATACATTGTAATGACAACACATTCCTGAGATTGGTTGAGAGAAAACTTCCATCAGTTTGGCTAGCAGCAGACAGCAAAACACTCCTCACATTTGGAGACTATAAAAATATTGTTTGTCTGTTCTCCTTTAACCACCCAGGATGCTTACTAAAACACCTCAGATTCCAAAATATGGGCACACGTACAGCAAGTGCATTCATCACAAACCTTGTATCAGATGTTAATAAAATGTGCCTAAGAATGCCCTTGCCGCTGAATTAAACCAGAGTTTTAGAGAGGACACAAAGGCAGAGAGACAGAATAAAATGTGTGGTAGAGACCGAGAGGGAGAAAAAAGTTTTCACAGAAACTTCCCACTTTTTATTTTCCTCTTGTGGTGAGCCGAGTGTATTTTTGCAGCTTCCTCTTCTAACCCCCCAAACAGGAGTACCGTAAAAGGGAGGGAGAAAGTAAAAGAGGGAAGGGTGGCTGGGTGATTATGAGCAAAGGCGTTGTGTGTGGATGCGTGTGTGTGTGTGTGGTTATATGCATGTAGAGACGCATGCCTCTCTCTCCTTTATTCCCTCTCTGCTCTTTAAGGGCTTTACCACTACAACCAACATCCCAAAGCAGGCCACTCACAAGATTACCTCTGCTCTTTTGTCTCCTCCAGGACCAGTGCCTGGACTCCAGCAGCTTCAAAGGACTTCTCTGGAGGCAAGAAACTTTTTAGAAGAGTGATAAATGTTTGGCGTTTGCTCTTGGCTTTCCGGCCAGAGCTACATGTGCTGGGCTGAGCGTTGGAGCTGCTATACGGCGTAATCCTCTGTTTCCTGTGTGTATGTTTTCTGTCTGCTTTCACACAAAACAGCAGGAGGATAAACTTACCCCAAGAAGACTCTGGATGCAAATGCAAACAGTAGGACTGGCCAGATAAGGAGAAGTGAAAGTTTTAAACCAGACTGGAGAAACGGGAGTTGAAACCAGAAGAAAATAAAACAGAAGACTTCATTCAACAGAAGCACAGAAGGAAATTTCACTAAAGGAACACACGGAAGGGAAACCTAACTCACCCACCCTAAATAGGTGGTGAAGGCTCCTTCTTCTCTCACCCCCCTCCCTGCTTCCCTTTTCCCTCCTCTCGCTGCAACATGGGCCACCTCCTCTCTCTTACTCTCATCTACCTGGCCTACCTGCTGACCACAGGGATCGCCTCCCAGCGTCAGCAGCACCGCGTGCAGCACGGCCCTTGCACCTACACCTTCATTCTCCCAGAAGTTGAGCATTGCAAGCCCCTAAAGGATTTCCAGGTGACAAACACGCTGCAGAGAGACTCGCCACCTGAGACCGAGACAGACAAAAGTTCCAAGGACAGTTTAGCAGAAGAGGAAAGGCCTTCGTGGCAGCAGCAAAAGTTGGAGACTTTGGAGAGCGCCATGGAGAATAACACTCAATGGCTGCAGAAGGTAAGATCTCAGAAAGGCTTTCATAGACGGGAACCGTCTTGGAGGACATATGATGAACCTATTGTTTTCAGATACATCGTAGATACTGGCATTGTTTCTTAGGTAGATATTTTAAGATGTGTTTTCTTGTGATGCTTTTCAGACCTGTCATAATAAGCAGTACGTCAGGTAAAACTACCCATGACTAAAGTACGGTAGTCTGTCGTGTGTCTGTGCCCTCCAGTTCAACTCTTTAATGTATGTCAATTGACATAATGCTTTAAGTTCTCTTGAAGCGGACAATTTCCTTCTCCTTTTCCTCCTTCTTTCCTATTTTTTATTTTTTTTTTTCATTCTATGTGCCTCACTGAGTCCTGCAGCTTTTCATCCCAAAGATTGTAAATCACGGCAGAGGACCTCCCCAGAGGACACTATCTTATTACAATTGTTGACAGACCTGTATTATTGATAAGGATTGGATTTCCTGGATGCTTCCTGTCTTCACAGTTGGCTCCATCACAATGCTTGGCGTTTCAGTGGGTCTCAGTATTTAAAACCCCATAAGTCATAACTTCCTTTGCATGCAGCAGCAGTCTGAGAGTATGGAGTTCTGCCAATAATGTCTCGCACAGTTAAACCCTTTAAATGAGGCAACAAGTAAACAGACCATTTTTTTTCTAGTCTGCTTATAAGCCAAAGTCAGCCTAAATCTTTCCAAACGCAATTTACATAACACTGGGACATGTTGGCTGTTTATCTGGAAAAGACACATTTGAGTACATCTCCTTACAAGACATTTGGCCTTTGCGGTTCTGTTTAGCTCTGATTATGGCTGAATAAACTGAAATGATACAATTAGAAGAGGCTTCACAATGGAGTCTGTACAGCTGAAGTCACAGAAAAAGTATTTCTCTGTCTCAGAGAGGCCACTGCTTTCCACTCATGTCTCTATTTTGGTCTGGACCCTTTGCAGAACATACTGTTTATTGGGCGCACCAACTTCCTGAATAATTGTAAATGTTTGTGTGCTGATCTGTGGAGTTACACTGACAGTGGGCAATCATAATGACTTTATTAAAGCATTTCAAATCAAGAAAGTGAAACTACTGATGTGGAAAGTTGGCAGACTCGGGGGAGTTGATTAATAATTAATTAAAAAAATTATTGGTATTTTTAAAATATATTTTAAAAGCCCTGTATCACTTTTCACCTATACTTCACAGGTTCGCTCTGCGCAATACGGGTTAATCAAATAAAACCTCACAGGTTTGTCACTGTAAGTTGTGTTCTACTGTAAGATGTAGAACACATCAGTTCTAGTTCTAATAAACTAATTCTGTACAACCTTCCCCGGCCAGTAGCTCATTTTCTCTTCACATACATAAAAGTGAACGCAATGTGAAAAGGTTTTATTTGTAAATGTAAACAAAAAGCCGTACAAAATCTTCCTTCCACTTAACATCATAGTTTATTCTGTGTAGGTCTAACTTAGAAAACACCAACAAAATACATTGAAGTTTATCTTTGCCATATGGCAAAATGTAAAAAAAAAAAAAGAAAGCTTAAGGGATGTGAACACACTGCTTCACAAGTTATTGTACTGTTCTGCTCACACCATCTCTGCTGCCAAGTTTAAAGGCTTAGCTTTCAGAAAATATTCCCTGGAGCCATAAACATGCAGTAAGAAAATCATTATGCCACAGAAAAACAGAAAATCATATATCACATTCATTATAGAAACATAGCATGGCAATATGTCATTTTGCTATTTCCCAGTTTAATTCTATTTCTCATTATTGTGGCTTTAAAAAAATAAGATAAATTTAAAATAATTTGAGCAGCTATGAAGGAAATATGGCTTAACCCCCC